>JAMZDL010000065.1:0-158848 GCA_027579765.1 Candolleomyces efflorescens
TTAGATGATTTTAGAGCAAAGGTTTTGTCGAGTTTTGCATATCCCCGGGATTTTGCATTACCCCGGGAGTGATAGTATCGTTTCTAAGATAGCTGTAATTTGACCTTGTTAGGGGATCAGATCAGGCCATCGACATACGTCAAAAAAAAAAAAGGCATGTACATGTACACAAGCTGTAAATGCCGTCTACGGGAGCTCGTATCTAGATCTAGATTATTCAAGCTAACGAGCGGTGATACGGGGCTGTACTGTTGGGCCTTTCCCAAATGCTTGCGTTGGCTGTGACCCCTTTGGCCCAGTCCCAACGAGAGACCTTGTGAAGCGGGGTGAAATCTTTGGTATTGAAAAAATGCAATGACAAGACTTACCCTCCGAATCAGTGAGGTTTAGTGTGACATTTGTCGCTTGGATGTGATAGAACCGTTCTATGGTAAAGCCCTCTGCGTTGGCAAAGTAAGATGTTGCGTCGACGTCACGGTCACTTTGCGTTTCTGGTAGAGAAGCGACGGGGGTGGTAGTACAGCTCCCAAGCTTGTCCTTTGGAGGGCTGGGTAGTCGGGGCAGCTCATCGTCAAGCTGCAGAGGTACTGCGTTGTGGCCTTCGGTTAGAGTTTGGCATCGTTTCGAGCACCGGGCCACGTACCATGCTCTTCAGATGTAGGTGATGTATTCACTCTTCTTTTTGCAGACCTCGATACCAGGATTCGCCGTAAGATCGTTGACTTCGGCTCTTCCTTTGCGCTGGCCATTGGAGGGATGCTGAGCTCCTTGGTGGTGCAATAATATGTAGGGCAGCGTGAGGGGAGGGGAGGAAAGGGAGAGAGAGGGAAGAGAAAGGATGCTGTAAAATTAAGATTACAGTCCCACCACAGCTTTGCCATCACATATGAAACATATACGTGTACTCGTTGCTGTCACGCTCCTTAAGCGCCTGTTAATAGCATCGACACTCTGAATACCTGCAAGCAAAATAGCTATTCTTTTGAATAGATGAACAGGAACTTCCAAAGAGTCCCAGGTCAGGTCTCTCATTGAATGAAGACCGTCAAAGACAGGTGAGAGCACCTACGGAGGTGCTCAAGCTCTGAAGTGCAAATCTAGGCGATTAGCGCCTATGATCAGCTGAGACGGCACATGTTCAGTTGAACCGGTTCAAACCTGAAACGACTGAATGTTTGGTACATACAGTAGTTGCAGCTTCTTCGGATGGCTAGCGTACCTCCGGCGCGTTTTAGGAGCCCGAACTATGTATACGGTATGTGAATCGGTCAGTTGTGGAAGACATTGTAGATCAGTCCGCGCTTGAGTTCATTTCACCACAGCTGCGCGGAAACTACTGCCTTCATGAGACTTCAGAAAAAAAAACGGAGTGAGATGACGGCCAAGTGGCATTTCGCTAAGCGCAATATGTCCTTGGAAGCTTCCTAGTATTCGGTTCATCTACTTTGCAAGGGGCAACTCAGCCTTAAGTTGTTGACAGTTGAACATCTGGTCGGAGTCCAAGTCTGTCCCGCTTAATCAAGTCGCAAGTCGACTATTGGAAGGGCTCTCGACCGTTGTGAGCAGCTGGAATCCAAGGCAAATTTATGAAAAGCTCGGTTTGTCCAGTAGAACATACAACAATCCTACCGCGGTTTGATTCTCAACCCAGAATACGACCTAGACAGATGCGCGACAATAAATTTCGCCCAGCACTCCATTAATTCCTATTTCCTACCTGCGGCTGCCTGCCCACTCACTCACCGGCGTAGCCGCAAACTGAAGGCTGGACAGTGCCGAAGGGTGCCGTCTGGGACTTGGTTGCGTATTACAAAGATAAAGGCCAGTAACGAAGGTTCGTTGTCGCCTAAAAGTTAGAAACGAACGTCATAGTTACCGAGAAACAAAAGTCAAAAAAAAAAAAGAGAGGGATTGCAACGGTCGTGATACATGTAATACGACGCAGTCTACTATGTGTGATTGTATCTAGATCTAGACTATCCAAGCTGGCGAGCGGTGGGCTGTGCGGGTGCGACTGTTGGGCCTTCCCCGAGTACTTGTGCCGGCCGTCTTTTTGACCCAGTCCCAACGAGAGACTTTTTTCTATAGAAGTTCTTGAGCTACATATCAAAAATGTGTACGCATTGACGATGCTCACCATCCTCTGCTACTTGTGAATTTGTGAGGTGGAACGTGACGTTCGTCGCTTGAATATGATAGAACCGCTCTATCCCAAAGCCCTCTGCATTGGTAAGGTACGACGTTGTGGCACCTTGCGTCTCTGGAGGAACGACGTGCGAGGGAGTGGTACCGCTCGCAAGCTTTTCCTCTGAGTGCTGGCCAGGCTCCCGATTGTGACCTGATACTAGCGTTGAGCGGCTCCGTCAGCGTTGACCGTCAGCGAGAGCAGAGACACTTACCACCGTCTTCAGATGCAGGTGCTGCGTTTCTTCTTCGCGTTGCCGCCCATGGCAGGACCCGTCGTAGCATCGTCGACTTCGACACTTCTTCTGAGCTGGCCATTGAGGTCGGAGGAGGCTGAGTTCCTTGTGGACGTATTGCCTGTAGGGGGTGGGGGCCGGGCAGTTGGGGGGAGGGAAGGAAGCTGCGAAACCAGGACGACAGTATGACCGTTCGGGACACGAGTACAACAGCTTTAGGGGGCATGGCATCACGCGTAGCGTAATTGATATTCCCCGAAGGTCACGCCGTTTGGGCGCTTCTCGAGAAGTCGAGTCCCGACACTCCTATCAAATAAAATTGCCTTCGAACAACAATCATAGAGTCCCAAGTAAAGGATTTAAAATCACCCAAGACGATTGAGAGCAAGAGCACTTGCAGAGGAGTTGCCGAAGTGCAGAGATGTGAGTTTAGCGCCTCAGATTAGGCGGCTGGGAACCCGGACGACCTAAACGGAGAACGGGGGCATCCCAGGGAATCTATATAGTATAGTCACAAGCATGGGAAGTCTGAGACCTATGTATTTTCAACTTGTTGACCTTATCGAGTCACTGGGTGCCTCAGGTCTGAGAAGCAGGCTGGCCAAAAAAAAAGAGAAAACATCAAATGGGCCTGACCGGGAATTGAACCCGGGACCTCCTCGAATTCGGAATTGGCAAGTGCCCTCCCTAACAAGGAATCATACTACTAGACCATCAGGCCGATGGAGTTGCTGTCCGTCCTGCTGTTGCCGGTTAGGATCCTACATCGAATCGAATCGAATCAAGCGGTAGAAAGCCAGGGAACCCAGAAGATGCTCCCTATGTAGATTGATTGTCGCAGTACTGTTCAGTTGAAAGGCGCGACAGCTCGTCAGTTGAGAAAAAGGAGCTCGTCGTGACTTTCCACCTCGAACGCCTTCCAAATTTTCTAGAGCTCAGCTGGCAGCTAGAGAGGAAGAGTCACTCGTCCACCGTAGGTCTCGTGAATATCAAGGGAGAGTAGGTCCGCGCAGGCTAGTACGGCTACAATTAAATCCGAGGATGGGCGGCTCGCGGAAAGGTAGGCCTGGGTCGAGGTCCTCTCGAGTGTGCTTGAAACGGAAAAGCCGGCTGTTCGCGAAATGCCAGCAACGCGAGATGTAAGTTCCCTCCAAGTCGGCAGCTTGCTATCTCTAAATGCAGGTGCGTGATCCCAAAAGTGTTGTTAGAGATACAGAGGAAATAGGCTGTTTGTAAGAGGCAGGGCTAGAAACATTGAACGCGTTTGTTGTTGGGCTGTCGTTTAGTTTGCCAAATTCAGGAGCCTCATTGACACATTGGAGGAAGTGTTGTCGAGCGCCGTCACGGATAGCCCATCTTCATTTTCATGAAGGAGGAATCAAAGTTCGCTTTCGCAATGTCGACGAACGATGATGCCAGTGTGTGTGATGGTGGTTCAAGAGAAAGAGCGGGATCACGATCAAGTTCGGTCATTCGACACTCAAACTGACCCGCCCATCAATGACGTCCCCCGATCGTGGTCAAGCTCGGTCAGGCCTGGATGTCCGCTCAGCTAGCAGCTCGCAGGTCGCAGATGAAGTTATACTGTACAATGAGATACACCAATTCCACCCATATCCATAGAAAGGTAACCAAAATCGTGAAAGGTCTGCTAGCATAAATAAGAATCTGCCTCAACAGGCTTCTTTCTCCAACTCCGAGTCTTAAGAATCGTTGAGCTGAGTATACTCCGCATCCTTCTTACTTTCCTTCATCTCCGACTGAGGCCTCTCTTTAGCTGTCCTCCCAAGCCCAAAACGTTTCTTGGTCACCGACGTAACGGACCTCCTCAAACTCTGTACCACACCCTGCATCTTAGGTATCCCTGAAGCTTTGACAGCTTCCTGGAACCTCTCTTTCGGAGGGAGATCGCCTACACTGGTAGGCTCCTCGGTAAACTGTATGTGCGCTTTCGGAGAAGTTGAAGAAGAGGATGCACTGGCTATGCTCATATGGCGGGTATGACCACGTCGCTTTTCTTTCTCCTTGTCCTGGCTTTTTCGAGATGAAGAGGACCTTTTGGGTGGTCGGCCGTCGGGACTGTAATTGGGTGAGGTGATGAGTTCTGCAGGGACGAAGTCTTGGAATGTGAGCGGTTTGGTCATAGTAGATTTATCCGCTGTCTTTTTCTTCGTGGGTGTGTTGCCTTCAACAAGAGAGGTCAAGTTTGATCTTAGAGGAGGATAGGATGAGATGGATAAACGTACCGTCTTCAAACATCGAAGGGCGCTGCCGCTCTGCTCTCACTGCATGTCCACCTGTCGGGCTGAGATGCCCGTATCGGTTCCCGGGCTCGCTCTGGTACAAGTTACCCCCTCTGTCGGAGAAAGTGTACCGTCTAGAGTCTGCATCGTACCCTACACGGCGCATTCCTTCCGGGAGACGCGCGGAGTCCTGCGATTGTGTGCATTGCAAAGTTCACAGACAAAGTTGACAAGTATTTCGAGTTGGGCGGCGATGATGTAATGAGCAATGCTGAATGGGGTACAACTGAGAAAGAATAGACTCACATCGTCGAGCTGCGCCCATCTTCTGCCTGAGCTCATCGTATGTAGTGAAAGAGATCAACTGCGGAGGAGTCGTGATGCTCGTGTGAGCTTTCCAAGGGGGTTATATAGAGATGGATGGCGTAGGAACGCAAAGTGATGGGTTGCGGTTGATGTACCAAGTTGTATAGGCTCGAAATTATATAGGCTTCCAGTCTGAGGTGGCAGAGGAAATGGGCGCCCCAGAGCAATAGCAATGTGCGAGTCAATGACGCTGGGGCTTTCCGGAAACACCGAACCTGGTCCTCAAGGCAGCCTCATTGCTGCAAGGTGGATATCATAGCGTCATTATGTGTGTTGCGTGACTTTCTTCGTCTTTCAGGAGGCTGGCTCTGGAACCGGGTATGATGTCTTGGTCTCTGAAAAGCCTCTGGAAGATAGCAAGACGAGAACGACCCGGCTATTCGGGCCGGAACGTCCCGCGGCGGCCCACGTGCCAACGCGACAGGTCACAGCCACAGACGCGTCTTGTGTGCCAGGGCCACATTGAACGCCGTCTCGATTTGGCATGAGCGACGACAGAACCTTGGACGAGGTAAGACGAAACACTGGAAAGAGCTTTCAACACTGACCACCATACCTATAGACAACCTTCTCTATCCCGTTCGCTGGTGGGGACGACTATAACGAGCCAAGCCCAGCACTCCTCCCTGGCGCACTGAGCGATGAGCTCGACTTCCCAGAGTCCCATGAACGACGTTTCGAGGCCTACAAGAAGGCTTGGTCTAGATGTTTTGATAGGATACAGGTGCGATCAAGATGTTTTCATGGAACCCGAGGACGACCAGTGAACGCAACTTTTGCAGTTCATCGTCAAACAGCTCCTGGAGCCCCATGTTGAAGCGGTCATTCAGCAAGTCGAAGATGACACCGTGGTCCCTGGTCTGCCACATCCGGAGCTACCCATAATCTCCATATCCAGTGGGTTGTTTGCGAACAAGTAGCTTTGTGGGGCACTCATATTTTGATCTATAGACCCTGCGTTTGGGACGTCATTCCTCAACGACGTATGCAGCCGCTTGAACAGTCCTTCTACCCACCTATACCCCTCCGATTGCGTCAATTTGACCAGCGCAATGCGAGCTTTGATCACAGGGCTAGTGCAGACGGATGACGACATCCCTCGAGGTATGTTTGCTTATACTTGAGCCCGACAACATCAGTTCAACCCCACACAGGGAGATACAAAATCTCGGAAAAGCTCGCAAATTATGATATCAACTACCTCACTGCATGGTACAAGCACTATACCTCTATCGAAGGTTCAAGACCAGTTTTGCTCGCGGTGCTGCATAATTTCGAGGAGTTTGACCCCACGGTGATGCAGGACGTGTTTTATATCTGCAGGTGATTCCAGTCCTGCCTATAGCTCATTAGGCTACTATCTCTGACGCCTTGATGAAAGCCAACAACTACCTGAGCTCCGGCTATCGTTCATCCTCTCGCTATCGACACCTCTCCCGACCTATCTTCAAATTGTCTATCCACGGGCGACACTTACGTGCCTCAGGATTCGGACTGTGGCTATTCCGAGTGGACTGTCGGTTCTCAACGAGATTCTGCTCCAGGTGCGTCAATATTCTCGAGTCGTCGAAGCGATTATCTGAATCCCGACGATGCAATATAGACGTTCATCTCGCCAGACTTCAGCTCAGATGTCATCCTCGGGCCAGCGGCCTTGGAGTACATCTCTGACTTTTTTACGAGGCATAACCGAACCTTGGACTCGTTGACCACCCTCATCCAGGTACGCAGCACCGCTCTCCTCTCATTAGGCGGATTCTGACCTGGGGACAGCTGGCTTACATGAAACATTTCTCTATACTGACATCCCTCCTCTACTCAACGCCCCAAAACCCATCTTCAGCCCTCCTCAGTACCGCACTCACCAGTGTCCTTGCGACAAATGAAGCTGCTTTGGAAGGCGTCTCTGGTGCAGACGAGGCCAAAGGCAGGATCATCTCAATCATCGACGAGTCCCGTACAAACGTCGAGAAACAGTACAAGTCAATTAAGATTGCGTTCAACTTGATGAGGTTGATGCAGCTCTTCTTCGTGAAAGAGGGGTACAAGGGGTTAGGATGGAATCTTGAGAACGATTTATGTGCGATTTTTGGTGGGATGTTTTTGAAAAGGAAGGAGAAGAGTGGGGCACTGGAGAGGAGCTTGAACCATTTGAGTTTGATTGTAAAGTGAGTCATTCACTTCACTCCGTTTCTATTCTCTATAATGTTTATTGTCTATAGGAAACTCAACCCAGACCAACTTCGCCGGGTTTTGCAAGATATCCGCAAGTTCCTAGCGTCGATAGACCCAGAGGGTGACGAAGACTTTGATACAGCGCAAACCGAGTTCAACGAACTCGTCGAGGACCTGCCTCCCAGTCAGACACTCGATGAAAACAGCAAGGCCGCAGCCGCTGACGCTGCCCATTGGATCGACGAGTTCGTGAGGTCAGTCTTTCGCCACCGGCCGCCCACCAGCTCATCCTTATACTGTATTTTATTTGCTAGGAACCTTCTGCTCGGACGCCTGGAAGATATACCGTTATGGGAAATCTGGTACACGGGCATGACGCCTTTCCCCTCCGAAGTAAGCTCTAAACCCTCCTTTTTTTCTCTGACGGCCATTCCATAACCGAACCCTTCTTTGTTTTCTTAATTCTAGCTTGTCAACCCCTCGATCCGAGCATCCCTCCTCTCAGGCCTCCTACGCCCACTCGAATTCACAGTACCTCCCTCTGGAACAAAACACACAGAGCCGACCACAACAGACGAATCGTTATGGAGACTTCCAGATACTAGTATCCTTTTTAGACGGTATCTGGACAGTGGGAGGCTCATCAACGTGTACGACTGGTTTGAGAGCTTCCAAGCTGTTTTGGAGACTCAGAGGGAGGAGGTGAAGAAAGAGAGGGTGAGAGCCAGGGGGAGAGGGAAGGCAAAAGGCAAAGGGATTACTGGTAGGAAGAAAAGCGGTTCTAGTTCCCCGAGTAAAGGGAAAGCTCGAGCGAGTGCGCCTGCGACCCCGAAGAAGTCTCCGACGAAGAAGACGTTGCAGCAGAGTCCTACTAAAAACCAGAAAGGGAAACAGAGGCAGCGGTTAGAAGAGGAGGGTGATGATGTTGTGGACGAAGAAGGGGAGGAAGAGGATGGAGACGAGGACGAGGAGGAGACGGAAGAGAAATGGCAGATTGAAGTGCAAGCTCGGTTTATCAGAGCGTTGCATGAGCTTGATTACCTTGGGTTTATCAAGCACACCAAGAGAAGGGCGGATCATGTTGCAAGGACGGTGTTTGATATCAATGACGAGTAGACATGATATCAAGGCAAAATTCGTTATCTTACACGCAAAGAGAGGTTTTCCGCACAATAAGATAGTATATGACGGAGGATGCATACTATACATACGGCTACGGAGAACTAAAAGGAATGCGCTTCATCCGTGGCTCGTTGCCTTGCGATTCAGATCGCGGTTGACTTGGCTTCCCTCTAGCACGGAGGGGGACATTCAAAGCCAAGCGACGCCCTAATTCCGGCCACGTTTAAACACACGAAGGAGGGCAATTCATGCGCAAACCAAATATTAGTCTGCAGTACTGCTGTACTGTTAGGAGGTCGGCTCCGAATTACCGGGGTCAACGGAGAGGTCACGTTGTGTGGATGAATCCGGTACCGACGCGTGTAGTCGCGTTCGCGTCAACCACCACCATCCAACTCTGTGAGACGGTTTCTGCGAGGCAGGCTTTCACGCCCGACCTTCCTGAATGCAACCATACCTGGCTTTCCTAGAATGGAGGCCTATGTCGACGGACGCATGCCCCTCGTTCGCTCCCCCTACATCGTCCACAAGCACAAGCGCCTCTACGCTCCTCCATGGCTTGATGGCGGAAGATCTTTGAAATCTGTTCACTGACTTGCCTTGCGCGATGACAAACTCAAATGAACCCTCCACCTCTACCTCCTTGTCAACACGCATGGTGAAAAAGACCCCATGGAACACGGACTCTATCCGGCTTTAAACTCCTCTGTGTAGACTGAAACTTCCTAACCTTGCTCACTGCCTTGCCTCACAAGTCTGTACAAGTGCCCGCGTCGACCGACCGCACGAATTCGGCACCGTTTCATCCAGTCTAATAGATTCAGATGGCCGCACATTTTCCGGGCGGTGACTCCGATATCGATGAAGTTACAAAAGCTTAGATGAACGTCAGTGAACGGTCCATATCCACAAACCTTTGACATGCTCAGCGATATTTGGCAGGTTATGCCCAAGCATCCTTGGCAGTTTAAACGCTGGCGTGGCTCAGGACGCCACATGCCAAAATCCGAACTCGAGAAAGTTCGAGGAAATCTACGACCCTCTCCCTCACTTCATTCAAAGGACGAGCCCACCCTCTCCACGCATTTATCACATTCCATATGATCGCAAGTAACCCTCCTCATTGTCACCCTTCGCTTTTGTTTATCTACGTGTCACTTACGATACAGTGGGGGTTAGAACGTTAGCCTCGCGGTGGCGCGCTGATTCGATGCTTCACCAGCTGCCTGGATGTTCTCAAAGCGATTGCGCAAGACATTCCTATATTTCTGGAAACCTTCGTTCTGGCGCCTATCATCCTCGTTCTCCATTTGACCAAATGCTCGTCCAGACCAGCGGGCTCGAATTGACTATCGGTTCTCCTTCGTCTCACTGGGGTGCCGGATTCCAACGTTTCAACTGTTGAAAGAAGGAGGCTTATCTGTGCTCCAGGCGACTCGCGACAACACATCGCCATTGCCCTCCGGACCTCACTTCCGAAATTCAAATGTTGGTTCATTCCCGCTATTCTCAAGACTGTCCTTGCTTCTATCACCTCGAGGTCCATGCTTAGATCTCATATCATACCTTCTGTTGAGATTCACTCGTGCCTTCATTTCCGTGAATCTAGGTCTGCCCTCTGGCCCGCCTCGTTTCTGTCGACATCGAACATTCTAGAGGAATCCCCTCGCCCATATTCCTGTGATCGTAAGCGATGTACGCATCACAGTCTAGGATGTTGACATTATTCCCTCGCCATTTCGTAGGCTCATACCTGAAAAGGCGCGCAGACCTTGACACTTGGGCGCGCGCTGGGAAAGGTAAAACAAGCCTCCTGGGGAACTCAATGGTTGCCCAGAATCGGTTAAGCGCTCGTGCTTGCTTCTTTTGACCCGATCCAGAGCGTCTTTGGCCTGCCTGTGGTCAATTACCTGAACCTCATCCGGTCATCTGGCTATCTCTTGCACTTGTCACTCCCGTCTTAGGCTACTTGCAGCGCGAAGCGTCATGTAAAGTGAATGTTGTCCACCTTTCCTAGGCTCAATTTGACTCCCTAGCGCTCATCGTTCAAGAAGTATAACTGTGTAGTATCATTATGAAACCTTGTATCGGCCTCACCCCACAGAGACGGCGCACACGCAGACTTGACGATCGGTGGTGGGGGTGGGGGTTGTGGTATATAAGAGCGTCTGCAGCGGATCCCCTCCCTATCAAGGCCCGCGCTTGTTCGTTTCGCCTCATTTCTCTTCCTCTTCTCCTTCTCGAGTGCCTCCCTTTTCCTCCCTTCCCTCCCTTTGATTCATTCCCCTTTTTTCAATCCTCACTTTCTCTTCAAAATGGCAACCAGGTCCGAAGAGGCTGGCGGAGCCTCATTATCCGATGCCGAGGCTCAATCCAGTAACACTAAAGGTCACAACAAAGTCCCGCAAAGCTCCTACCGCAAATTTCTGTGAGTGTCCAGTATCTCTCACAAGCTTCCTCACTTCGTCTGCTAATCACTTACTGCAGGTCATACATTCGTGAACCCATGGCCGAGTTCTTCGGGGTCGCTCTCTTGGTTATCTTCGGAGCCGGGGCTGGAGCTTCGGTCGTTCTTTCCTCAAACCCAGAAGTTGCATCGTCTGCCAAGGGTGTGAGTTACCCTCCCCCTCCCATCTTCTCTGTGAAGGGCGAGAATCTCTGATAGGCGATCGACCACCCTACAGGACTTCCTTTCCATCAACTTCGGATGGGCAATTGGTTCGTTGTTCTTCCCAATCTCCTTCGAAGCCGTAACCGTGCCGTCTGCGGTGAAACAAGACTTATTTTTCCTTGCAAATGGCATAGGTCTTGCAATCGGGGTATGGGTCAGCCAGGGGTGTTCGGAGGGACACATCAATCCTGCCGTGCGTTTCTTATAATTATGAACCAAGTGGGAGCCCTTTGATTGATCACGATGACTATTATCAGATCACCCTCGCTATGGCCACCTGGAGGCCTGAGGATTTCCCTTGGAAAAAGGTTCCAGGTGTGTGCTCTCTGTAGTTCGAAGAGTACGCCTACGATAGAAAGAATTGAGTGATTGATAAATGGTACGCATAGGATACATCCTTGCACAGGTCTTGGGCGGTCTCGTTGGCGCGGCTATGATATACGGCCTCTATTTTGGCGCTATTGATATCTTCGAAGGCGCCGGAGTGCGAACTCGGGCTACAGCTGGCATTTTTGCTACTTACCCCGTGAGTACCCAACCTTGCGTTGCTCAGTGGGACCGATAGAAGTAGCTTACGAGCCATTTCAGCTGCCGTATGTGTCATCCGCCGCAGCTTTCTTTTCAGAAATTTTGGCCACTGCCATCCTTTCGATGGTTGTGCTCGCCCTGACGGATGTAAATCGAGAGAAGAAGAAGAAAGATTTATCGCCTGGGCTACTTCCTCTTGCTCTTTTCATCTTGTTTATCGGAGTCGGGACATCTCTGGGGATGCAGACTTGTGGGTCTTATTTCCCTCCAAGGTTTCATTTTACGCATCCCTAAGCATTCCGACAGCTTGGGCTCTCAACCCCGCTCGCGATTTCGGACCGCGGGTGCTCCTCTCGATGGCTGGGTATGGAAAGGAAGTTTACACACACCGAAAGTAAGTCGTCGGATTCTTGTTACCCTCTTCTTGTGACCAAGGGCGAGAGTAATTTTGTGTTTCTTCCGATCCCTCTACGGCCCTTCCCAACGTCGGCACCAAGGGGTGTTGTCTCATAGACTGACTTCTTCGTTCTCCCAGTCATTATTGGCTCTGGTGCCCCATCGTCGCCCCCATCTTCGGTGCGCAAGCTGGCGCCCTCTTCTACGACCTTTTCCTCTGCCCCGAATGAACCTCTTGACCCTGAGGTATTCTACTGATGTGTTTGTTGTTCTTGGGTCTGACACAATCTTTCGATTTTTCGGTTTCTGGTAATACGGTTGTTCCTAGGTATTTATGTTGGTATCTGGGTCGATTTGGTGCACACTGTGGCTTTGGCGTCTCGAGATTGTTTTCATGGCCTGTACGATGTTAGATGGCATGTTCCACTGTACTTGGTTTTGGATACAAATCTTCCGCGACTTGTACTTGGGGCGTCCCAAGGGTGTCCTCGCAATCATTGCCTGGATAGGCGCTCCAATCACCAAGATGGCTATCAAGTTGATCGCGGCGGCTATCATGCATCACTTCCTTCCCGCGATTGCTTGCACTTTCGAAGCGAAGGGGTTGTGCTCGCTGTTGCCGTTGGGTCGCGGCTCGCAGTTCGCGACCTTTGAGTTTGAATTTCCCTTCTATCTTTTGAAAGCAGGGGAATATGCATTCAATCCATACCAGGCGACCCTGCATGCTCGAGCGAGGGTGCGAAGGAAGGAGGGTAATAAAAGCGAAGCAAAGAGCATTGAAATTTCGTTATGTAGCTGACATTGAAACTGCGAGTCCATGAATGCATTGGAATTGATATGAGAGAGAGGGGGAAAGCAGAGGGAACTGAATTCGAAAGCAAGATGCGATAGAGGAAAGAAAAGACAACGACGAAGAGGGGAGTGTAAAGGAAGAAAGATGATAAGACTAAGAAACGCCCAAACGTACTGTGAATCCAAGGACCTCGAACAAACAAACAGCTCGACCCAAGCGAGTTGTATGTATACAAGAAGCCCTGTATCGTCCACATCCATCCATCCAACCACAAACCGCCAAAGAGTAGATTTAATCGCTCTTCAAATTAACCTTCTCATACCCACCTTTCGACCCCGCACCCCAGCCTCCGAACCATCCACCGCCAGCAGCAGCACCCTTCTTCCCAGCAGTCGAATGCCCAATCCCATCCTCATCATCCGCAACATCATACCCCTCCACATCACTCGGCACCTCAATCTCTTCAAACCGACCCGAGGTCGTCCGTTCCCTCAAAAACGAATCTGAAGGATCACGACTCTTGCTTAAAAACTGCTGCGAAGCACTAGGCATCAGGATCGATGACGCACCACTTGGACTCCCACCAGACACCTGAGCGTTCAACGCCGCTAGTTCAGCTTCGAGTTGGCGTTTGCGTTCCAGTACGGAATGGGACATTGAGTCGCTTGCACTGCGCACACCCCCGGATGTTGTGAGAGGGGGACGGATACTAGAGGAGGAGGAGGCTCCTGCTGCTGCTGCAGAACCCATAGTCGCACCTGGGCCTGTAGGTATCCTACTGGCAGCTGCGGTTGCGCTTTGTCGGAGGAGCGCAGTGCCTGATGCCAGGATGCTTGGACCGTACGAAGTCCACAAGGAGCCGAGGAGCTGTGCGGGCCCTGAAGCTCCGTTGGGGTCCTCGGAGGGGGAGGTAGCAGCTTGCTGCTGCTGCGTCTGCTGTTGCCCAATGGCGATAGCGACTTGCTCCCAGAGGAGCCTCAAGCGTTCTTGTATAAAGTTTTTAGCTTTAGCTTTGAACGAAGCGATGGTAGCGTCGATTTGGGACTCATGGGTGGAGAAGAAAGGTTGGAGGTGGGATAGGTAGATGTAGGTTGAGCCTTTGGTTTGAGGGAGGGCGAGGTAGAGCAGGAATAGAGTCTTGAGTGTGAAATAGAACGGGACCCTGGGTAGACGGAATGAGCACCACTACGTCACGGGAGAACAGAAGGAAAAGACGTGAATGGGAGGTTCCTTCCCCTTGGCATCGGGTGATAGGATCGATAATAGTATCTATCCATCTATCATCAGGGTCAAGGGCGACGGCCGGATATTACTGACCATGAGACGAGCCATTCCGCGAGGTACTCGACGGCGACGACACAGCCCAGAACGGACCAATACATCAGCCATCGCTCTAGTTCCTCCTCTGAGGCTGGGCGTTGGCTGAGGGTCTTGTACGATGCGTAGGCAGGGTACATGAACGCTGAGGTCGCGCTGGAAGGTCACAGGGGGGAGGTGGATACATATGTCAGAATTGTTGGCAGGTGGCAGACGAAGGGAATGGGGGGAAACTGACCCAACGATGCGCGACACCAAGTGGAAGAGCATGGTGGAGTAGTGTAGAAGAGCAGGCAGCCAGACGAAAGCAGAAAAGAATAGTATTTGAATCCAAAAGTTGACCTGTCCGCGTGTTCCACTTGCTCCCTTTCAGGCCGCGAGCTGTCTGCTAAATCACGGATTATGTCAGCTAATAGCGCCGATCATTCACTATTCCCGGATGTTGGAATTGGTTCCTGTCTGCCCCTTCCCTTACTTATTACTGGAGAAGCCATGGCTCCCCGGAAACCTCGCCGGCAGACCAAGGCGCTACCGACGACCGTCCAAGACCACGCCCTTCCTACCCCAGAAGAATGGGAGAAAATGAAGACTTTTGCTTGTTTCGCGGGTACGAATGTATTCCCAGTCTACCCTAGAAGTCGTGCTCATTTACCGGCCCCATTCAGTTACGGATGACGACGATGAACTGCACAAGTTCATGAGAGGCTCGACGTAAGGGATATTTCGCGCCTCGCAAAGCTTTCGAAGCCTCCAGCGACGTACTGAAACCATCCTCGCCTAGCGCCACAGTGCTGCCGCACCACTACCCCCCTGGCGCCGATTTTCCCGAGCACGAGTACTGGGTTGTGAAGATTAGGGAAATCAGAGGGGTGATACACGACGAGGATGATACTAATGACGTGCGTCGGTCGGTCAATCAGCTTTGTCTGATCTCAAGTTGCTAAATACGATCACTGTGCAGGTGTGGGCGAAAGTCCAATGGTATTACGCGCCAGAGGACGTTGCGGGTGTCGTCAAGTCGTTGTACGTACCATCGGTCGTGTTTTGGACGCGGTACTCATCTATTTTCCATGCAGCGACACCAGCGCATGCTCGCCCTACGAGCGCATCTTCTCTGACCACTTTGACTTTGTCTCGTCAGAGTCATTCAACGGTTGGTCCCCTTTTCGTCGCCTACCCATCCCCTCTCACAAATGTCGCGGCGTTAGAGACTATCACGATCCCCGAACTCAATGATGAAGATATTGAGCAGAAATACATCAGGCCCGATGTATTCTTCACCCGATATACGATCGAGAGGCAAAGTCGGAGGCTCAAGGTACGTTATATCTCTTCAGATCGCTCACGCCTCTTCGCCAACCCATCCACCCTCTTCCCATCATGACGATACGAATCGCAACCAGCCTAAACCAGGAGGTACATCATGCCTCTGTTCCAAGCCTTACAACCCCACCTCCGAAGACCCAGGCAGTCTAATGCACTTCTGCCCTCGCCCATCCTGTCGAAGATGGTACCACCAGTCCTGCCTCCTCGCCCACCCATCCAAACAAGATCTGGGGACCCAAAGTCCACAGAAAAGGCAAAAGCTAACTTTAACCAAGACTTCGAGCTCGGGTTCAATTTCCCGACTTGGCCCCCCCGCATCCCGACGCAGCGGCAGCGCTCGTAGCTCCAATGGCGACCTCGACCACTTCAACTTGGACCTCCTAGCCAACTCACCTGATGATGATAGACGGATTCCGTTGAGGCGGTATATGAAGCACTGGCAAACTCCTGGCGAGGAGGAGAAGAGGAGTGCGAAGAGGAGGAGGAAGAGTTTGCGGAGCGCTTCTACTGGTGGTACTACTACCACCACGCCGACGACTCGGAGTACTAGAAGTCGTTCTGCTGCTGCTACTGCTACTCCTGGTGCCAGTGCTGCTCAGTCACCTGGGTATGGCGGTGCGTTTACCGGGTTACCTGGTATTACGGGTACACCGAGTCCCTCGAAGAGGTCTACGAGCCCAAGCAAGCGGAGCGCACTCAAAGTACCTGATGCGACTCCGGGCAAGAAGAGGAAGACGGTTGTGTTTGAAGCGGATGAGCTGTCGAATGTGCCGTTGCCGCAACTCCGGTTTGACCTTGATGGGGAATATGAAGACGAAGAGGAAGAGGAGGAAGAGGAGAAGGATGAGAATGATGCGGTGCTGCTTGGAGCGCTCGAGTCGCTCCCTCAAGGGCTTGTTCGTATTGCACAGCAGCCTATCGTCAGAGGGAGGTTGTTTGCGAAGGGTGGGGTGTCGGGGAACGTTAGGGTCGTCGTTAAGGCGAGGAGGTTGGTGTACGAGTTACTTGGTGGAGGTCCAGAGGGAGGAGACGATGTCGGAGAGGACGAAGATGCTGAAGGTGAAGTTGACGAGGAGGAAACCGTCGCTGCAGCAGCCTTTGGCGAGGAAGTTGAAGATGAGGACGAGGAAGATGAAGTCGAGGGAACTTTGACTCGGAGTACAGGTAGCAGACGAAGGACGAGGAGTCGCAGTCGGGCTGCTAATACCAGCAAGAAGGAGAAGAAACCGACCCCGACCAAAGCAAAGGTTGCGACTGTTACCCCGAAGACGAACACCAAGAATACGTCGAAGAATAAGGGAGATGGTTGGGAAGAGGTGGTCTTTGGGTCGGACACTGCTTCTCCAGGCGGCCAACCGATCACGCTGGAGAACGTGGAGGTCAAGGTGAAGGGGGGCAAGAAGGCTTTACCTACGTTGGTTTGTCCAAATTGTAGGAGTGCGATTTGAGTGAGGCGGTTTGAACTCGAAGCGTCATATTTGTGTCTTTTTTCTGTTCTTTTTTCGCTGCAGTCGTCTTTTTTTTCGGCTTTGTGCTTTGTTGTTGAAACTGGTGTACTAGATGCGATTTGCGTGACTCCCTGGCCCATGTACCGAATAGGTTTTGATTTTAACGTTGTATCGTATCTTTGTGAGCCTGCCGCTTGTGCTGTGCTATTGACGTCCTTTGAGAGATACCGACCGTCAATATACCAAATTCAACGATTGGCGCGGGTTCACAGATATCGATGTTGGATGGCCTTATCGAACCTGTTGCTTGCCCATGCCAGCCTTCATTTGAACTGCTCAGGACACTGCAGACCAGTTCTTTGGCTCTATGTAACCCTGACTGAGGAAACTTGAAGCACCTCGTGCAACCCCGAGTGATTCAGAGTTCACGACTCTTCCTGACAATTACACTTTTCGAGAACGTGTTGCTCCACCGATTGACTCCCTAATCACATTTAATTGCCTCTGCCGGTTTCACTTTGACGGAGGTGCGGATCCATATCTCAACCTCTACCCGTGGTATTGACTTGGAAAACCGGGGATGGAGGAGGTAAATATTCTGGGGTTTATCAAGGTACTTTCAGGCGTTCAGAGATGGTTTGAGCGAGCTACCAGAATGAAATATGGGTGAAGTCAAAAAGTGGGTGGGTGACAACTTGATTTTACGGTATGCTGATTCACGAAGAGCTCGAGCACGTCTCTTTTTGTTATATACCACCCTTTTATGTATGTTTGTTCCGCACCGTCCCCACTCCCCCGAGTAGCACTCTCAGGACTCTCTTATTCTCTGTCTTTCCATGTGAACGCCACTAGGAAGATAATATCTACTTTGGCCTTGGTCGTGTCACCTTATCTCGACAAATAGGGAATCTCTTTCCGACAGAGACAAACATACAGAGTACGACGAGCCTATCGGGTTCGAGAACGAGGTGGTCGATTAGCCATTGGACACCCTAAGAACAGGTTCAAAGATCGCGAGACACTTAATTTGCCCATACATACTGTGCTTATTCACCTTGGCTTGCTCAAACAGCCATGGCCAAGGCTCTTCATGTCGCGGTTCCTTTACGTCGTACAGTCATTCACCGGCCAGTGAGACAGCACCGGCCAATGAGACAAACACATTTCCTCCCTTCATATCTTGCCTTCTGACCTCGGAGTTTTTTTGAATCATTAATATGGGCTATGAACTATCTTTCACTCATTTTTAAGTGAGTTTAGAAATTTTCCTTCTGCGGGGATACGGGTCGAAAACAGTAAAAACCAGGCAGCAGGCCAAGTTCCAGATGTTCTCAATCTTGGCGGCCGATTCATCTTCAAATAATATTTTATTGGACTATTACCACCTGAAAACAACCGGCTTGGTGAGGTTAGAGTTAGTAAATCACAATGAATTCCCCTCAGAATGTCAGGATGGGACGACGAGACCGACTTCCAAATTTGGAAGTGCACCTTACCACCCTCACCCTGAGGCAACGACTGCGCCTCAGAGCGTCAAATGTTCAGATATACATTGGGACACCATTAAGAAGCAGATATGAAATTTTGGGGGCCATACAGACTCCAGAAGTCAAGGAAAAGCTCCAACACTGTCGTCGGAGGTCGCCCACTTTTGGAAATGATGGGCTGATTGAAGTGTCTCACTGGCTAGTAGTCCTGCTGATAACGCAAATTCATGCTGATTACAGGTTTTCTGGACAACCCTTTCTCATTTCAGCACCAAATTACATATAAACATTCGTTACATATAGCTGAAACTATGTGACCCATTATTATCTAGAATGCTTCTGAAAGTCATGGATCCGGGGCCAATGTCATTTTTGGTGTCTCACTGGCCGGTGAATGACTGTATGTGCTCCAATGGGACGGACGCGGGAAGTCGTGGCGCGGGGGGAGTAAAGCGCTCAGCTGCCTCCCAAGTATTGACAGCCATCTATCTAAGTATCTGAATACAGAAGTTGTAGGACAGAAACTTTGACAGACTATAAATAAATAAAGCATCATTGCTCTTTTGCCCACCCCACCCCCCACTCCGGAAGTCTGTTTGACGGACGGCACAAACAAACTCCCCTTGGGACACGTTTGTCGAGGCTCCGAGAGTTGATAAGTATCTATATCTAAGTACGTATAGTATTTTTTGGAGAGTATACCAAATTCGAAGAGTCGTCGTTTGACGTTACCGATCGTGGTAGTTCCGACCTATATGTTTACTTGGAGTCCCGGGACGGTCATCCAGCCGACCGCCTCTTTCACAGCACCTGAAGTCTTCTTTTCACGATCATGATCCATGTTTTTCAGTTTGGCGGCTTCCCAAGACAAGAGGGCCCTGTTCTGTTAGAGCTTTAAGGTTTGAGAACCACGAGGGTCGTGATAACGATGGTAAAAATATCACAGGCGACGACGACGGCGACGGAGACTTGGAAGGAGAGAAGAAGCGCGAGAAGTTGCTTGTCGGGATCCAAGGAGAGACGAAGCTATGAAAAGAAGGGAAGGGAAGTTGGAAGAAGTCGAAGCACTGACTTGTACGGTGTTCGAGAAGGACATGGATGGATTTTTGATTTTTCACGCGCGAGAGCTGGCAAGTTAGAACTCCGATAGATATCCCGACGGCTGTGCCGGCTTATGAGGCCGTCCTCCTCACTTTCAGCTCAACGAGTGCCCCAGAGCTCGAGTAAAGTGAGTAAACAGGGAGATAGGAGTATGTATTCAACAAATATCAGCGTATTCTACCCTTTCAAATTACAAGTGGTGTTGATTAGGCGGTGTTGATGACCACGCAATCGGTACTGATTCAAAATTCGCAAAAATACTCAAAGAACTTGTAGAACAGTGAAGGGGACTAAATTTCGCTTGCTCGGAGGGTAACCATGCGCGTACCTCTCGTGTAGTCTGGATCAGACAAAGTATCGTGAGTCCTTGATAACGATAAATGAGTAGCCGAATGGATTGTGTTCTGCACAGGATGATCAACCAGCATCTGTTTCGTCTCAGGCGAAATGAATCTTTGCGAGGACGGTCATCAATAAAAAAAGGGCCAGGTTCAAAATGCCCTCATGAAACTTAATTCCAAGGACTCGTCACCCCCGTCAAGGGAGGTATTGCTGGCACCTTTGTGGCTTGAGATTCCAATTCATGGTACCCTAAGCTACTACTTGCAAAATGAGTATCTCTATATTTCTATCCACTTATTTTATTTGGGTTTAGGACTCTCGTCGAGCTGAAATTGAGGAGGAGGACGGCCTCATGAGCCGTTACACCCATCGGAATATTGATCGGAGTTTCAACTTCTCAGGTCTCGCGCGTGAAAAATCAAAAATCCATCCATGTCCCTCTCGAACACCGTAGACTTGTCCTTGCTTGTCCTTGGAATCTTTCATCCGAGTCCGATGTCTCGGCCAATAGACAGTCTTGCACGCGATAATAAGCGGAGAATGTGTGCGCTACAGATATTGAGGGCTGCATGGCTTTGAGAACGAGATCAAAGGAAGGTGTTGTGTGTGTACGTCGATCTATACGGGTCGGAACTTTTGAAGCCATGGCTTCATCTCTAAGAGATGTTACTCGAGGTAGTCGCTGGTTGTCGTAGGTGGTTGTCGCCGATGGTGAATTCGACGACGTCGCTTGTGGCCTCGAGAATCAGAATGTTTTTCTGATTCATGCTACCGCAGGACCACGTTCGTCGTCAGGCCGCCGGGTAAATCAAAAAGCTACCTATCCAATTCACTTCACCAAGATATGTAAGTCGACCAAACGTTGACGGTTTAAATGATAATCACGAGTCAAGCTCAAGCTTCGAGCTTCAATGTTCCTGGACCTTTTAGACTCTGCGCAAACGGCGGTGAGCAACGTTAACTTGATCCAGCTGCAGAAAAGGATCATACATACGACAGATTCTCCTGACCGACACATGCTTGCACCGCAGATAAGTACGTGTCCCGGTCGCCCTCGGTTGGGGTGGCAACCTTTTGACTGTCTATCACGGAGTACATGTCCGTGGTCCCTGGTGACTACAAAGTCCGGCCACAAGCCCCAGTTTGCCTCCGTTTTTACTGTTCAGGATTAGTAGGGATTAGTGAGCAACTCGCCACACCTCCAGGGACAGGGGTCAATACCTCATCAGAGTTCACCGCCTTGCGGTTCAGTTCTACCCGGTTGAAGCCATAGGCGTGGACGGGAGGCCAGGCCTGTGTACGCTGGGTAGGGTGTTCCAAGGGTCATGATGATCCTTATGTTATGACTTGGTGAGTCCACCACGTACCTGAGAAAAAGAATTGGAGAGCATGCTTTCTCTCTATTCCTGAATCTGTTGATCATGACAGATGCGGCACCGGTTGTGCACCGACCAGATGTACCTGACCGACAATCACCGCTGTAGAGACGCTGCCACACCTGCCACAGAGAGTATTGAGTATCCAGACAAAAGACAAGGCGAGGTCTTGTTTAGACCTTCCTTGTAGGGCCTACAAAGCCTATACTTGAATTGGTCAACGAGATAAAGAACACGCCACAGCACTGGACACTGGACACAAACAATGTCAGTCAGTTGACCAATGACGTGCACTCTGCCGCGGCGAATGAAGACTCCTACTGTTATAAGAGGCCAATGGCTCCTCTAGAACCTTCAGAAGGATATGAAATTCTCTCTAGAAGGCAAAGAGATATGAAGAGACCGGAGCATAGGTGTCATGGGTTACTGGTTGTAGATGTGGCGCTGAATAGCCAGACAAACGTACGT
Organism: Candolleomyces efflorescens; assembly: GCA_027579765.1. Lineage (NCBI taxonomy): Eukaryota > Fungi > Basidiomycota > Agaricomycetes > Agaricales > Psathyrellaceae > Candolleomyces > Candolleomyces efflorescens. Next base: position 21,580 of record JAMZDL010000065.1, read on the forward strand.
ATTCAGTGATGAAAAGATAGGATAGTTCGCGGCCATCCATTCATTCATCCATTCATTCGAGCCGTGAAACAGGGGACGACCGACGTCGACTCGTCACAGACCTCGAGATCTGATAGCAGCCATTGAACGGCAGCGAGGAGACGTATGAATCTTGGATCTGCCACCAGCCAGCGTCGATGATAGAACCCATGCTCGAGGAGAGGAGGGGAAATTAAGGAGGTCAGACGTTAGACCTCTGGACATGCATCTTCCATTACTGCATCAGACCTTCTTGATCTCGAAGGACGGGAAAATGGGGATGGGATGTTGGCTCGATGGTTAGAGATATCTCGTAAGCACATGTCCGCAGGCCACGCCGATATGGTGGCCGGGAGAAGAGTGTAATACCCGTCGCAGATGGTCACTAGAGGGAGAAATCGGATGGCGAGAGGCTGCGAGAGGACGTCCCAGGGCTCGGAGTGCCGATAGTGCGGGCGTGTCGCCATACTGTATCCTGCCAGTTTAGATATTGCGTTGCCTGAAATTTGGGGGACGGGATCAGATTTGAATGGCCTGGTAACGCCCAGGATCTACACGCATTCCATTAATAACATGGAGTGAGGTACCCCAATAATCATTTCCTTTGAATTCTTGTAGGGGTGGATGTGACGGCAGTTGTCCAGGTGAACAGACACGAGGATGTGGATACCAGACCACCAGTGGATTTTCGAAATTCAAAGCTCAGAGTAAACCTCCCCTAGAAGAGCCGGTGGTGATCGTGTTGGATTCTGGACCCGCAAGAAGGTGGTGGTCGTACGTAGAGCCCGGGTTGTGGTCAGAGAAAAAGAGTGGTGGTCTCGGACGGAGGCAATTACGATGGCTTGGCGGTTTTACCCCATCTCGTCAGAAAAGTCCCATGCAGCCAATACGTAAGGCGGATTAAACCAAGGCCAATACTCGCAATTATTATACTGCGTGCCTTTGGAAGCTCTCTTAGCTTTCCCATCACCTCTCCCCTTCAAGCCTCCACCTTCTCCCTGTACCACTAGCTTTCCCGACATATATGCCCCAGGTATCGTCCAGCAGGAAGGATGTCAGTGCCCAGAAAGCCCAAGATAAAGAGTCCAAGCGGGCCAGAGGTCAGTATTGGACCCCCGTATCAGCCGAACAGTGTCTCATCCATTCATAGGTGCTCTCTCTTGCGCAGAGTGCAGACGGTATGTCTGATGCCAGTCTATTATGGCAGTGGACCGAGTAGAGTAATGTTCATCGCTTAGGCTCAAGCTGAAATGCGACAAGACCGTTCCCTGCTCAAGGTGCTTCACTTCGGCTTAATGACACTGTACATGGCTCGATGACCGCTCCGGTTCTAGTTGCAAGCGAAGGGGATGCTCAGCTATCTGTCCTAATGGCAGTCTTATCACAGGGCAGGGCACTCGGTGCGTTCCATGTCCTTCCAGTAGCTCATTTCTATTCATGGCAACCCCAGCTTTGTCCTGGCGGACACGGAGAAACTCCATACAAAGATTTCGGTCATGAGCGATCGTATACGGCAGCTAGAAGACGCCCTAGCCATTGCACACTCCTCCTCATCAGTGACCTCCGAGCCGCATCCACTACTCTCCAGGGACTTGATGAAGATCAAATCCAGCCTTGAGCTCCACTCTGCTGTCGAAGACCAGGAGAAAGAAGCACTCAAGCAGGAAGAAGATGGCGAAGAAACACAATACATCGATGCCTTCGGAACGTTGGCTATCAGAGACGATGGTGCAGCTACTTTCTATGGCCGCTCAGCTGGCTCAGAGGTGCGTTGCTACCTCACGTACCCCTCGAATCGGCTGACGTCGTTGTCCGAACCCTCCCTAGTCCCTTCTCATTGTACGTGTTTCTACGCCGGCTAATTCACTTTCCTTGTCATTCTGAAAGTGCCCCGAATGTAGGGCGAGCTTACCCCAACCTCCCCCGATGTAGGCTCCCCGCGCTCAATGTCTATTAGTGCCCAGACGAGTGTATCGTCACAACAGCTCTACACTTCTCCGGAAGTTTCTAATCTCGCGTCGACCTTCCCCTTGTCATCCTCGATATATAGGCCTGGGATTGATGTTGACCACATTGTCAACAGCTATCTTCCTGCTTGGCCGGAGGCAACTCGTCTGGCTCAGTTGTACCTAGAGCAAGCTCCCTGGTTCTTCGGCGCCGTTACTCGCAAGCAGCTGGAAGAAGAGTTGCTACCGGCATGGTATAAAGAAGCCCCCCGCCCACTTAACCCTTCGACCCCCGGCGGGCTCCCTGCCAATGCGCCCTCACCTGCGAGCAGCAACGGCCACACTGATGGTCCGTCATCACCGATATCGAAAGGAAACGCCCACGATCTGGCTTTGCTCTTTGTGCTCTTCTGCTTCGGCTCTTTAACAGACATGGCTATGCCTCCTGCACCAGACAATCCCGAAGCCGAGCACTATTATCAGCTTACGAAGGCGTGCTTGACCATTGAACCTGTCTTGGAGAGACCACCCAGCGTCTCCACGGTCCAAACGCTATCACTCATGGCGATATACGAGGGGTTGTCGGCAAAAGAAAATAGCATTGAGAGTACATGGGCCCTCTTCGGCATGGCAACTAAGCTCGCGCAAAGCGTAAGTCTGTCATGCTTCCTCTCTTATCTTGGCCTTCTTTTTCTGACGTCTATCTCCGCTTCAGATTGGTCTTCGTATGTGCTTCCACTTGTGTCTGTTAATCTTCCGAGATATGCCATGCTCATCATCAAAAAAATAGATCGCGATTGTGCCCGATGGAAGCTTTCGCCAGGAGAGGTGCAAAAGCGTCGAGCACTGTTTTGGGAATTGTTCATCACGGATTGCTGGCAGGTGAGTCACTCGAAGATCAATAAGATTTGTATCATTCAACTACTAACGGTTCTTCTGGATTTTCTTTAGAGTCTTGCAACTGGTCGTCTGGCGACGTTCTCCTTGCCGTTCGTCGACTGCGAATTGCCCTATGACCCAGATCAGACCATATCTAACGATGGCACTCCGCAACCAAGCTGTGAGTTTGTTGGACACATTTTCATTTTGAAAGTAATCTCACATTCGCATTTTCTTAGTCCCGTACTGGAAAGCCCGATTTGGCGCGGAGTGCGTTTCAGCCGTCGTTCAAGGGACATTAACTTCAAGAGCACCCAAATACTCAATTATCTTGGAACTTGACCGCAAGGTCAGAGATATGGAACTGCCACTATATGCCCAAGGAGCTCCGCCAGAGGGTTTAGGACTTTCCCAAACCATGTCGCACTTCATGCCAACTAATTACCGCGAGCTAAGTGAGTGGGTCGGGCGTAATCTCAAAGCGCGTGCTCATCCCCTTTTCGGTTCATTTGTTGACGTGATATCATTTTTTCAACAGCGCTTTTGTACATTCACCGTTGCTTCTTCGCCCATGCACTTGCCAGTAACCCGGCAGACCCTATCAAAAGCCAGTACGCGCCATCGTTCCTTGCAGGATACAGGAGTGCATGCACCATCATCAACTCTGTGAAGCACCAGTTCTCGCTCTTCCCAGCGCAAATCGCGCGCTTCTGGGTCTTATGGACCCACGCGTTCTCCGCTTCGGTGAGCGAACTTTCTTTGGGATTCCGAAGGGTTACCGTTGCTGATTATGAGGTAAATTTGATCTCCTTGTACGTCCAGGTCATGGTTTCATCTGTGATTACGCACAGTCCCAAGTGCAAGGTCGCGCCAGCAGCGTTGCTCGAGCTGAAAACGGCGTGCGATTTGTTCGAAGCGGCTGCTTCTCATGGTGGCAGAGCTGTTAAATTTTTGGTAAGTCAGCCCACCTTTTTATCTTATACTTTTTGACGGCAGCGCTGGTGCTCCATGCTCCATGCTGCGCGCTCGTTCGTATCCTTATTGGGTTGAGCTAATACATGATACGACACCTTAAATTTTCCCTAATAGCCAATTCTTAAGCGTCTTCAAACGAAGGCTCAGCAAGTCTACCGCGACGTTCACTCTGGTCTCCCACCGAAAGTCCTCAACGACATTTTCCGGCCTTCAACAGGGGAAGACGAAAAGGACGAGCTGCTCATCTTTAGTGGGAAGACGACGACTGTGACTACCAAAACGACCCCTGGTGCCACGCGCTCGACTGGTTCGTCTCCTCAAAACATGCCTACCTCTCGCGCACCCTCTGGATCCCCCGGTCAAGTTTTCACCGATAATCCCTCCTTCGCTAATGTCCACCCGAGCTTGGTCAATGAGCTCAATATGTTTGACGGACATATCCGTGCACAGATACAAAATGCTCATCGGGCTGGTGGGGATGTGTTTGGGATTCCCATGGCTGTTGATCCTCAGATTCGCCCGCCACCCCAGCAGCAGCAACCACCACCGCAATCGCTCATGAAGACAGGGGACGACCAGGTGTTATTGCAAGAGCAGCAACAGGCTCAGCAACAGTTCCTTCAGCAGATGAAATTCCAGGAGGAGATGGCCCATCAGCAGCTCATGCAGCAGCAGCAGCAGGAAGCACAAAGAGCGGCCGCGCAGGAGGAGATTCGTAGGCAGCAGCAAAAGGCCGAGCAACAGAGGTTAGAGCAGTATCAGCAGCAACAACAGAGACAGGTGCATCAACAGCATCCCGCTGCATCTCACCGGATGCCTCCACCTCCGCCACAGCATCGATCGTCGAGGGACTCGTACGACTCTGCGTCTCATCGGGCGTCGTCATACTCGAGGTCTATGGATACAGACCCTGGCCCTGGGTATGCTTCTGGACCTCCCGTTCCGGGTCCTTCGCATGCTCTGCACCGTGTTCCTTCCAGGTCTATGAATATGCATCAGGCGTACCAGCAACCCGCGGGTTCTTATCAGCAGCAGGCCCCTTTGGTTGGAAGGGGTTCCGCGCCAGCGCATCACCATACACATCATCAGCACCATCCTCACCATTCGCCGTCGTCGACTTCGTCTGTCCCTTCAGAGCAACAGCACTCTATGATCTATAGTATGTCGCCGGAACCTCACCAGTCGGCTTCAACGCACTATAGTCCGTCGCCGGTGTATGACCAAAATGGAGGAGGGGCTTCGTCTTCACAGCAGCAGCAGTATACTCCGAGGGATGAGCAGCCGAATTATTATTGGTCCGCGGCGCCTAGTGCTTCGACCTATGGAAACGCCATGTCGTCGGGTCATGCGCCGCCGCCATCACCGTATGTGCAGCAGGGCAGTAGTGGTGTCAATGGCCATGGGCATGGGCATGGGCATGGTCAGCAGCAAGTGTTACCCCAGCAGCAGCAGCAGCATCCTACACCGACAGCGTATCATTATACGCCTGAGGGCGCCTTGAGGGGTATTGCGGCTGAGGATCCTAGGCTGCAGGAAACTTGGCAGACTTATATGAGCAATGTGCGTTCAATTTATTGATGCTTGGTAGTGGGCTTGTGTGCTAAACAGTTTGCCTTTTCTGTCTTTGCAGGTTGGTTCCCCACGTCACATTTTTGGTGATTAAGTATCTGTCGTCTTGATATCTTGGACGGTATCTGTCTATCCAGCAGCTTTCCTTAGCTCCTTTTTTTGTTTCTCCACTGCTTTCCAGAGCGGCTGTGCTTTGCTTTCGTCCTTCGCTCTCGATATCTTCCTGCTATCTTTTCTCTTCCTCTACTGATTTTGGGTTTCTTATATCGTTTATGGTGTCGGAAGTTTCTCTCTCCATCTCACTGTTGTCTCGTGTTCGTCATACAGTTATCGCTATAGTCCTCTCAACTTATTATTTGTTGTAATCATATTGCTTGTTTTAGTCGACCTCTTTCTTCCTTTTCCTTTCTCCCGCCTGGTTGCTTTCTGCCCCGCTTCAAGCCCGCACGTATCGTATCATAGTATTTGCTCAATATATCCAGCACCATCTCAATCACACCAGGCTTGCCTCCCATTTCCTGGCACCTGGTCCTTGGCCAATCTGAGAGCCGTGGGAGTCTCGGTGGATGTTAACTTGAAACGTTCAACGAGTACTGCACTCAACCTGCTTCCAACGCTCATCAACAGCATCCATTCGACATGCAACGTGCGGATTATGCCCCCATCGTCTTCACTAACGCGGCTCCCAACCCCGAGGAAGTGGTCGCTGTCCAACAAGGAATCAATCGTCTCAAATCCGAGATCGCGCGGGCAAAGTCGCCTCGACTTCAAGAACTTGAAGAAGACCTACGGCTGCACGAGGCAGTATTCTCCCCTTTGCGTCAAGTACCATTCGAGGTGTTGGGGGAAATTTTCACTTTGGTGCTTTCAAATGATGGAGTCCTGCCTTATCGAACCAGTGGGCACCGCCTAGTAGAGTTATGTTTGGTGTGCCGCATTTGGCGCGACGCTGCTCTTTCTGCTCGTTGGCTGTGGAGCAGAGTGTTGGTCGAAACGGTATCCGAGAAGGTCATCTGCTGGCTCAACAGATCTGGAAACCTCCCCAAAGGTCTCGCAGTCGAAACTGAGAGCGAGTGCTCGTTGTCTGGGAGGCCCTGTGCTGGGCTGGCCTCAGAATGCAAATCGAGAAACGCAAAACTGGCCAAATTCCTGTCGGATGGTCCGATCCTGGATCACCTGGAACTCTGGTATTCAGGCCCTCAATGTTTTAGAAACTTGATCGAAGCATTGCATGTCCTAAAGGCCATTTCCAAACCGAAGACTCGGCCTTGGGACCGCCTAAGGTCTCTCACCCTGGAGTTTGACAACGAATGGGATGAACCGGAGGACGTAGACCTGTCTCCATTCCTTCACATACCCTCCAGCGTTACCTCTCTCAATTTCGCACTCCCAGACATGAGTTTCAGAGAAACCCTCCGTCCTCAGGTCGACATCCCATCAGAGATTCTGCGGCGGTTAAAAAGCTTCGCATTTACCTCGGACTGGGATGGCTACCAGTGTCTCCGACTATTGAAGCACTGTCAAAACGTCGAAACATTGACATTGAAACAACACCGTCCCTTCCACGAGCCAGCCTTTTTGGCCCCTTCCCAGCTCCCGGATTCGATTGTTCACCTTCCCAACTTGCGAATCTTGCGTTTGCAGGATCTGGGACCCCGGGTTGCCGCCAACATCTTCTGTTTTCTCCGCTCCCCAAAGCTCTTCTTCCTCGATATCAAGCTGGCCATCGGCGGGCGTCATACCTTGATAGAAACCGACAGGTTTTCAGAGAGCGTTCTCTCTTTCGTGAAACAGTCAGAATGCGAAAGCACCCTGCGTCAACTATGCATCCATTGGTCGCTCCCGTATGTAGATGAGGCATTGGAGCACCTCCTTCGCGGGCTCCCGTCCGTTACTCATCTCACACTGTACGATATCCAAAACGCCACATTCCTCGAGAAAATACGTTCCCCGACCATCATTTTACCCCGCCTCGAAGTCCTCGAGCTATTCGAACTTAACCGAAGCATATCTTTCGACGATATATTAGCCTTTCTTCAAGCGCGCCGATCAGTGAAGTGGTATGACGGGACCCCGGTATTCTATCGAGAGGACACATTGAAGAAAATGACAATGACCTATGAGCGGGAGTGGTTGGGGACTTGGCAGAGGGATCCCAGGTACGAGGACAACCCATACCTCAATACTCTCAGGCGTTGGGGTGGGATGGTAATTAATGTAGGTCATGGAAGGTACCACGAAGCATAGCTTGAATTTCATCCAATCCCTTATGAGTTCCCTAGTGAACTTTTGACCTTTTTCTACCGAGTGGTTGTGGAAACAGCCGTTTATCATTAATATTGTGAAGGGGGGATCCGTCAACTCATATGACCCTTATACTCATGTACACCTACCGCGCCACGAACATTGACAGTCGTAACGTAGTGAATGCAACGACCGAAAGGGAGACTAGAATAAGAGAGATGTCTGGATAGAGTCAGAGGAACACATGATTGGCAACGCTCAGAGAGGTATTCCGCAAGGTTGTCTTTCGTTCCCTAGGGTGTTGTTTTTTGGCAATCAAAGGATTCATGGCACTTTGGATACAGTTGTTTCTCTTGTTTTGATCCCTCGGGATACCATCTATCCTTTGTCGTGGGTGCCGAATCCACATCGCCATGCAGCGCGTCGGCAGCCGTCTTTCTTCTTCCGGCTTTGTTCAACTGGCGTTGTTTATGAGATCTGACTTTGTTCTTTAGGTGACGATCGAGGAAACCACTGGAAACCATGTCTTTCTGCAATCACTGTAAATGGGGGGTATATAGGGACGCTTCACTCGTGGTCCTGGGGCAGAAAGCATTGAAAGTTCTTTCATCATCATTCGACTGGTATGGCTGGACCTAAAGACGAAGATAACCTTCTCTCCAGCTATGCAGTCCTCAATCCTGTGGAATCAGCGACCGTTCGACGAGAAATTGACGACCTCGAACGCAAAGCTGCGGAAGCAAAGTCACGGCTTCGAGAACTCGAAGAAGGCCTACGCCTGCGTCAAGCAGCCCTCTCACCGACGCGTCGAGTTCCGGTGGAGTTGTTAGGGGAGATTTTCAGCCTAGTCCTCACGGATAGATTCCTGGATGAATCGGGGAGGCGACAACTGCTGAACGTTGCCTTGGTGTGCCGCATCTGGCGCGATGCGGCCTTCTCAGCTCGTCGGCTATGGCGCGCTGTCGAGGTGGACCAGGATATCAGTCCAACATCATCGAAGAAGATCATATCTTGGCTTAACAGGGCGGGGAATTGTCCGAAACGTTTGAAGGTCGCCACCAACCTTTGCGCAGAGGATGCTATGGACTGTAGCTGCCTAGGCTCTGCGTGTAAATCGAGGAGCGCAAGTTTGGCCCAGTTGCTGGTGGGTGGGCCCACCCTTGACCATTTGGAACTCTCCAACCGAGGCCCAAAATGTTTTTGGAACTTGGTTGAAGCACTTCATCTCTTCAGCGCCGTTTCCAAACTCGAGACCTTACCCTGGAACAGCCTCCGATCTCTAAAGATGAAGTTTGAATCCGAGTGGGACGAACCAGACAACGACTGTGACTCTTCATTTCTTCATATACCCCACAACATCACCTCGCTCGACATCTCTCTCCCAAGTGCTACCGCACCAGAATCAGAGCTGGAAGATACCTTTTTTCTGCCGCTTCACATTCCCCCGAAGATTCTGAACCAATTAACAAGCTTCACGTTTGCCTCAGACTGGGAAGGTCATCTTGGCCGGGCGTTGCTGAAACATTGCCACAATCTCGAAACCCTGACACTGGAGATATCCCAGCACGCCCCCTTCGGGCAGTCGACCGACCTTACTTCCTCTGAACTTTCCAATTGGACCGTCTGCCTTCCGAACTTGCGAACCTTACGACTGCGAAAATTGTCGCCTGGCTCGGTCAACGTCTTCCGCTTTCTCCGCACGCCGAAGCTCGTTTACCTCGAGATCGATCCCTGGGATTGCGGAACCCACGTGGACGTTTGGTCAGGATTTTTAGAGAGTGTTTCGACTTTCATCAATCAGTCCTTATGCCACAGCACCTTGCGTCGACTATCCCTGCATGCCTGGCTGTTCAGTAACGATGAAGTAGCGACCCTGTTTCGAGCCCTCCCTTCTGTGACCCATCTAGTGTTGCTCGGAGTCCGGAACGTAGAATTCTTTCAGAATTTCCAGTCCCCAAAAATCTGTCTACCCAACCTCGAAGTCCTCGAGCTCCTGGACCTTGATCCATATTTTCCTATCGACCTTGTCCTGGCATTCCTGGAAGTCCGAAGGCCGCTGATGGGCAAGACTTCGGACGGACGTCTTATGTACAGCCGACTTGTCGAGGATAAGCTGAAGAAGGTGGTAGTGACCTACGACAAAATGTCGCGCCTTGCTGGGCACGAAGGGGATGAACTGGAAATGGTCATTGGTCTTAGGCGCTGGGATGGGTTGTCGATCAATTTAGGCCCTCGAGAATACGGTGAAGAATCTGACTCGTCGTCAGAGCAGGATGGCTTGAACGTAGATCACTAGTATACCTTTGTACCCGTCGAATATTAATCAGAGCGCCAACTCTTCAGTGTTATAAGGCTGGCCAAGTCGAAACATCAAGGCTATGAGGCTCTGTCGAGATTCGGTCACGGAACGCGATCATACGAAAGGAACGGGTGATTGAATAGTTCGGCATTCGATGCAATTAGATGAATGTACAACATCACTTCATCGAAAATCCAACGAATAGATGGGTAAATTCGATCTCAGATTTAGGATGCGCACACGTCGGTGAAGCCTTCTATGGACATCTCACAACTTGCCAGGCTTGATAGACGGTGGTTTGACTCATCCACGGCAGGGAGATGACGATTGGTGGCTTCATTTAGCAAATGAATCACCGAGTCAAAGGATTGCGGGTTATTCGCGTGTCGAGCTCAAACCGCCCGCGCCTTCATAATTTTAACATTTTCAATAGGGCTGAAACGACGTGAAGATTCAGGTCTCTGAAAAGGTGCGGAAGGGTACGAGGTTACTCACCGATCCTGGGCATCGACAGCGACAGCGCCTAACCGTTGTACGACGCGCATTCCAGAGCTCACTCGACCAAAGATAGTGTGTTTGTTGTCCAAGTAAGGTGTTGGACCAAGGGAGATGAAGAACTGTGAGCCGTTGGTGTCGGGTCCAGAATTGGCCATAGCCAGAATACCAGCACCCGTGAACCTCAACTCTGAGTTAATCTCGTCTTCACTATCCGGCAGAAGGGGATTCAATCATTTCGTGAGCAAATTCCTGTTCCAAAACTATGACAGGAAGGTGAGAACAGATAGCACGTACAATTTTTGCCCATATATACTGGTCCCTCCTCGCCCCGTCCCCGTAGGATCGCCGCCTTGAATCATAAAGTCCTATCGAGTTGAGTTGGTTGGTTAGTTGGTTCGGTTGTCCGGGTTGAATGAGATCAACAATCCTCATATATAGCATGTAAGCTTGACATACCGCAATGATTCTGTGGAAAACAACTCCGTTGTAATACCCGCGCTTCGCGAGTTCTGCGAAGTTTTTGCAGGTCTATAGGTATGAATTGTTAGCGTTGCAATCTGAGGATGGCGCTCATAGAGAGCCCGGTGCTTGCCTTTGGAGCATGGTTCCAGTACAATTCTAGCTGAACGTCACCCATACTGGTTTCTAGTACAACGGATTCCATGCTTTTTGACCTTGCGGTGGTAGCTTTCGCGTCGGGGTGGTGCAAATGAGAGAGCAGTGCTAGTGAGAGCTTGACACCCAAACTTGCGCTGGATGAGCGCATTGATGGCGGTCCGTCAGCGGGCCGCCGGGCCAGTACCAGCTTGTCGGAACCAAGGTTTCAACCTTTTGTGATCCCTCAACTGAAGCTGTGGTGCAAAGGCGATTTTGCATAAAGCGACAATAGACCATAAGTTATATCTAAACTACGATATGATACAAGAGATCGAATCACATTCAAAGCGGCGAGCGCAAATTGACCACCGTGGTTGATCTGGCAGTCCTCTGATCAGTCCAAGGTTACAAACTCTTACACAACAGCTTCCCTCTGGCGACCTGAGCTTTACAGAGCTCGATCTCGGTCGGCACCGCAAGTATGGACGCTAATAGAATGCCCGTTGAGTCCGCAAATCCGATAGATCCAATCTTGAACTCTCTAGCTTGTCGTGTGAGCTCGATATCGTTATAACGAATATTGTTGTCTGGAGGCTCATGGTTGATTCGGTAGAAAACGTTGACACTATGTGATAAAAAAGAGTCAGAAGACAGGGCAACATACTGGGATGGATTCACGTACTACGCCAGCCCTCCGCAAATACCTTCCAGACACACAAGCAAGAACACGAAGAACACGTTCTTGGTCTCGCTTGCGTCTGGGCTGCCGCCTGGGAAGAAGCCCACAGCGGATTCGTACGCCAAAGTCGCCAATATCATGCCTTGGATGATAGCTGGGAGTGGCAAAAGCCGTTCCGGCAGAGGCGGCAAACCCATCGAAATAGAAGAGCGGGAGAAGAAGACAAATGTCTGGTATACGAGCTAAAATTCGTGGATAAGCTGTATCGCCCAAAGCGAAGTAAACATTGTTGCTCACCTGCCATAGCGGATAGTAATCTCTAACTGTGTGGATTATTTTGCTTAGAATCCATGACTCCTTGTCTGATGGAACACGATACAACAAAGTGGGGCCGATTCCTTGATTGATGGTGTATTCAAACTAGAGCTGCGGTCAATAGTGTCCACGAGGAATCGGTCTAGAACTTACAAGATACACGCAAACTAAGAGTTCAGGAAAAGGTCAGAAGTGGGCCGGGAATCGCGATGAACGTGTGGTAGTCAACTTACAGAGCGGTAGCATGTACTTCAGCAATAACGGTCTCACCAGGCGAACCTTATCGGCCACGGTAAGGTGGACTCCCTTAGTAGGGCCAGGAGCGTATGTCCCTTCCTCTTCACCCTCTTCGTCATCGTCTGCCGCTCCGAGTGGAGTGTAAGGCAATGCCGAAAGTGCCGGTGGAGGGGTGAAGTAGTCGTCATGCACAGTTGGGGTGACGGGGAACAAGAAAGCGGAACTGTGCGGCAACAAGAAGAAGTAGGTGAGGGGGATAAGAAAAGGCATCACCTATTGGGGAACAACTTGTTAGTTGCTTCAACATGGTAGTAGACAAGCTACGCACCGACGACATTCCAACACCCAGCCGTACACCAAGTCCTCTAACTTCCCACCACAAAAAGGCTCCGACAAGCCCCGCAGCTCCAGTACCTGAAGCGAAATAACCAACAGCGTGCCCCGCAACGGTGGGGGGCGAATATGTTGTGGAAAGCTGGAGGAACGTAAGTTCTCCGAGACCTTGCAATCCGTATTAGGTTAGACGAGTAGAGTGAGGAATGAGCCAGCCACAAACCTGAAGAGAATGAGGCAAAGGAAATCCCCAAGAGTCTCAGGAAGAGGCTGTCGAAGAAGGCAATAATCTGGTTGCGGCATATGAGACTTCGAGACCCAAGGTAAATCGCGGTAAACTCACCAACATCCCACAAAAGCTGAGAGCACAGCAGCCTATTAATCTTCGTTCATATTGAATCTTGCCTTTGAGGAGATACGGCCATGCGACCTTCGCTACGAGCGACGGTGCAATGTTGCAGAATGCAATGATGCCCTTCGGAGTAGAAGGTGGAACTAGGTCAAGGGCGGCAGAGAGAATGATAACATATAACACTACAGAAACACTACCATTCAGTTCGCTTCTGAGTTATTATAGCGCCGAAGTACTCGCCATTGTTGACCAGCCCGAACATGAAGAACGAGAAGCCCAATTTCGTCATGAGCTTCTGCTCTCGGTCTAGAGGAGAGTTCATCGCGTCAGAGTCCTGGTCGGCAGCAGACATTAGGCTTGGGAAGGAACGAACGGTGCATCAACCCTGTCGACGTCCTCGGAGCATCATGTCTGTCGTAGTCGTCCGCATCCGAGTCGATAGGGTCTATATTTATTGTAAGGTCGTGTTCAGGATGGTTGTCAGGGCTAAATGTTGTTCTTCGTGGCATCGTTCAGGTCGCTCCAGTCGTTCAGGTTTGCAGTAGTAATGGTTTGGGAAATGGGGTCATGCTGTTGTGAACGTGGAACAGATCCAAACGACGAGGGCGTCGCTGAAGTATTGGTCGTCGACGTCACGACGCAGTGATGAGATTCTGTTCGCCATCATTGATGGCGATGACAAACAAATATTGGTGTTCGACGCGACGAGACGCGCTTTCAGGTTGGCTTTCAGAAGGACGTTGACCACACCGAAAGGATAATCCACAGCTTCGTCTCAAAATGTCTGACTCAGAGCCAGGGTCTCCTCGTCCAGAGCCCACCATCGATGCACCAGGTACGTCGACGGTCTTCAGGTGAAGCTGGTCGTTGACTGACTATGGGCAGATCCAAGTGACACTATTAGGATCCTATTGGCTACGGACAACCACATAGGGTACATGGAAAGGGACCCCATTCGTGGCCAGGACTCTATAAACACGTTCAAAGAGATCCTTCAGCTTGCTGTGAAGAAAGATGTACGAAACCTTTGGCTCAAAACCTGACTCGAATGCTGACGGCAGCTAGGTCGACTTTATCCTCCTTGCTGGAGACCTCTTTCACGAAAACAAACCATCACGAGAGTGTTTATACCAAACACTTGCCTTATTGCGCGAGTATACATTGGGAGAGAAACCAATCCAAGTTGAGCTTTTGAGCGACCCTGACGAGGGCAAAGCAGCGGGCTTCTCGTGAGTTGCTGTTCACCTAAGAAAGGGGACTTTTGCCGACCGACAACCTTTTAGGTTCCCTGCCGTCAATTACGAAGATCCCAATTTCAACATTTCCATCCCAGTTTTCTCCATTCACGGCAACCACGACGACCCACAGGGTGCAGGATCGGTGAGTAGCCAAGCTTGCGTGCCGACCTAGTTGCTCAGTAGGCCGCTCCAGTCAGGCGCTCTGTGTGCACTCGATATCCTCTCCGTGACAGGGCTGGTCAACTATATGGGCAAATTCGATTTACCTATCTCTGATGCTGAAGCTGCCACCACGGGAATTGCAGTTCGCCCCGTCCTTCTTCAGAAAGGAACATCGAGGCTGGCCATGTACGGAGTGGGCAATGTCAAGGATGCACGAATGCACTTTGAATTGCGAAGCAACCGTGTCCGGATGTACATGCCTAGGGACAAAGACAAATGGTTCAATATTCTACTCATCCACCAGAATCGGTACGTCAAAAATCAAATCTTACTTCGATGCTTACTTACAATCCTCAAGAGTCAAGCATGGTCCGCAAGAATTCGTACCAGAAGGAATGTTCGACGATAGTGTCGACCTCGTCGTTTGGGGTCATGAGCACGACTGCCGCATCGTCCCTGAGCCAGTGGCTGGCAAAAACTACTACATCACGCAGCCAGGCTCTTCGGTAGCCACTTCTTTAGCAGACGGCGAGGCCATCGAAAAGTAAGTGCAAGACCTCGCCTCCATTCACGTTAGTTAACAACGGTCCAGGCACGTTGCCTTATTGGAAATCAAAGGCAAAGATTTCAAATTGACACCCTTGCCCCTCAAAACTGTCCGACCGTTCGTCATTGACGAGGTCAACCTCGGCGATGTCGCCGAAGAGGAAGGTCTGAACCTCAATGATCAAATGGAAATCACAAAGTACCTGAAAGCGAAGGTTAGTTTTGTATGTTATCAAAAACGCCCAAGCTAACGACTGTGCAGGTCAATTACTTGATAGAGGAGGCCGAAAAGCAATGGGAGGAGCGCAATGCGAAAGCCATCGAAGCAGGAGAAGAAGAACTACCCAAAATGCTCCCTCTCATTCGGCTTAAAGTCGACACAACGGGAGTCACAGAAACCTCCAACCCTATCCGTTTCGGACAGGAATTCCAAGGCCGGATCGCTAACCCTCGCGACCTTCTCGTTTTCCACAGAGCGAAGAAAATCAACAAAGGCTCAAAAGTCGTCGTGGAGCAGCCAGAGTTGAGTATTGACAACCCTGACTTGTCAATCTCAGAGAAGCTTGCGAAGGTGAGGGTAGCAACTCTGGTGAAAGAGTATCTGTCCGCCCAGGAGTTGCAGTTGTTGGGTGAGAACGGGATGTCGGATGCGATTCAGATGTTTGTGGAGAAGGATGATATCCATGCGATTCAAACGTAGGTCAAACTGGCAGGTATCGATCTAGGACTAGTGTGTTGACCAAGTTGGACAGCCATGTCAGCAGGTCACTGAAGACGCTGCTGAAAAACGTTCATCCGGAGGACGAGCTTGATGAGGATGATTTGGAAGAAATGGTACGCTATTTCAAGCTCAATTGATGGCGACTGGCTGACTTCGCTCTGTAGCTTGCAAAGGCCAGGGAGCAACAAGAACAAGAGTATGAGGAAGAGAGGGAGCTACTGAGAACCTCTAAGAAGGGCAAGGTACCTATCCGTTCTCACCCTCCTAGGGTCCCTCGCTCACAAATTCGTAGGGAAAAGCAAAGGATGACGACGCCGAATCTGAGGACTCCATGATGATGGATGTCGATATGAGACAAGGTTCAGACTTTGACAACGACTCTGAGGAGGCCCCGCCGCCGAAGAAACGAGCACCGGCTAAGAAAGCTACAACCAAGGCCGCCGCCACCAAAGCTACCACATCCAAAGCGAAAAGTGCTCCTGCCAAAGCTCCAGCGAGAGGGCGAGCGAAAAAAGCCGTCACCCCTCCAGTACGTATTCCGAACTTCATATCCTTGAGTGTAGTCATTCAATTCGGGTTTCCCAGAGTGACGACGAGGTCATCGATTTAGATGACGATGACGAGCCCGAAGAGGTGGCACCTAAACCTACGAAAAGGACCAACCGAGCCGCAGTCCTAAGGTATTTCGCTCGCCTTAGACTCCCATGACATGAACCTGGTTCTCAAATGCACCCACAGTCAACAGCCAGCGAAGAAAGCCCCCGCAAAGAAGAAAGCGGCTGGAGCCAGCACAACAGCGAAACAGACCCAGCTCAACTTTGCACCTGCAGGCAGATCTTCGAGAGCAGCTGCTTCCAAGGCACGGTCAAAGATGGTGGTAGGTTCTTGCAGTCAACTCCTCGAAGGTCATGTTCGTCTGATCTTATTGCACAGGTCTCGGATGACGATGATTACGATGACGACGACTGAATGTGCACACTATGTATTCTTGTCAGCTCTTCACGGCTATCTTGTTGCTTTCCATGTTTATATCTACTCGGACGCTGCTCTGCTACTATCAGACCCCTTTCCATCTAGGGCCCTTTTGTAATCAGACTCACATGTTCTTCTCACACCTCACACCTGACCGTTGTCAGTTGTGTTCTACGCTCTACGTGTTCTCCTGCTATCTGGCCCTGACTATTCTGCCAATCATCGCCCTTCGTGCTCGTGATGGACACCCTCCCTCCAGAGATCCTCGAGGATATTCTTTTTCTCGCTTTGCTGGCCGACGACAACTGCACCTCTCCCTCTTCGATCCTGCTGACCTGTTCCACTTTCCACAATGTAGGCTCGAAGCAGCTCTACAGCCATCTCAGGTTCCGCACTCCGGGACAACTGAATAAATTTCTGAGATACTACGACACTGATGTGGTCCAACTAGCTGCAGCCTCGAATCCCAACCCGAGTTCTGTTCCCATTGGCACAGTTCCCTTTCCCCCTCGAACAATGGAATTCTGCCTCTCAAACGACCTTACAACCAGGATATTTCACCACATGCATAGACTGTTTGTGCTGTACCAGCGGCTCGGTGCCGAGCTGGATGGGTTGGGGAGGATCGTTCTTGAGAGCCTGTGGTGGGGTTTCAATTCCCATATGAAGGACCCAGAGTTAGATACTATTCGGAGGGTTTTGGCGTTGGTCAAGTACGCAGTAGCACTCCTCTCTGCATTGGATCTCGAGCTAATTAGACTGCTAATGACGCCCACGAAGCCCGCGTAAATTCTCGTGGACAGGTCCAGATCCCTTGCACCATTTCTCCATCGCAGTAAGCGGGCTGATCATCCTCTTGGAGCTGAATTGATACTGTTGGCTAATGTATGTCTTCAGATCGTCCCGCCAGCTGTTCCCTACCTCTTCCAAGGGCTTGCCGGTCTCACAAATCTACAAGAACTTACATTAACACACATCGCTCTTGTTAATGCTGAAATTATCCAAGTCCCGTTCCCGCTATTACCTTCGCTTGAGAAGTTACATATCGGCCAAGCGACGTTTGTTGACCCAGGGACTATTGCGCGGGCTGTACTGTCTATGGGTAAGTAAGACCCTTGGTCTCTCTTCAGGCGTTCCTAATGGCTGTTGGGACGTGTGTCTACCTTCCAGTCGACTCACCCGATAGCAAACTGCGAGAAGTACGCTTGGTAGATGTCTACAAAGAAAGTATTTGGGGACCTCGTCTGCGACGCTCCGATCTCGAGGAAGCAGCCGTCTCCAACTTCACTGCAAGCTTGGTTTCAACGGATGAGGCGAAATCAAGTCAACAGCCCAACCTGCCAGCGAAGGTAGATTTGGCTAAGCAAACAATTCGGGCTATCGTCGTATGTCAAGCCAAGGCTGAGAGAAGATATGGTGGAGACAGAGCTCAAGCTCTCCAATCTCCTCTCGACTCTTTGTGAATCGAACCTCGTAACATTTCCACTCCTATGTTACGATAGTATACTTCGAAGAAGGAGAGGATGACGGGGTAATTACACCAAGAAAACAGAACAAACCTGAAAGCACCCAGAATATAAATAGAATTAACCCAAAGCTCATCGAAAAGCCATACAAAAGGACAGTTCGACACGATGCAAGGTATAAAAGGTATTTAACGCACATACATTGTCCTTCCACCTCGGCTCCCTGAAGAACTAGGCACAAAACCACTTAAAAAGTTCCCCGATGTTGGGGCGCAAAAGGGTTCCTCCCTCCCGCAGCCTGGAAATTCGCAGGGGACAACATTTGGTCAGGCAACCCCTGCAAAAACTGACCCTGTTGCTGCTGCTGTGGCTGCTGCATCTGGAACTGAGTTTGTTGAGTCGCCATACCACCGACACCCCACTGGCCCGCCATCATCCCAGGTCCAGGTGAATAGCTGCTCTGCACACCCATCCCCATAGTCGGCTGTGGACTAGGAGTCATGAACATCTGCTGAGGCTGGCCGGTAGGTTGTGCTTGAAACTGAGGCTGAGGACTGTGCGAGAGGAATTGCTGGCTGGGGCTCGGCGTCATGAATTGTGTTTGCGTGACTGGAGCTGACATCATGCCTAACGAGGGTGAAGGTGTCAGGAATCCTTGAGGTGTCGGCGTCTGCAGGGGAAGGGAAGCAGTCTGCGGCTGTGGTTGATAGAATTGTGAAGACTGTGGGGTGCCAGTGGCCATTCCCGTTTGATTCATGAACAGCTGCTGGCCATAGCTTGGCGTAGACAATTGTAGGTTTTGGTTGAGAGGGAGGGACGGGGTAAATGGGGAGGCAGAGGGAGCAAAGGAGGGAGTCGTCGCAAGCTGCGGCTGGAGCTGTAATTGCTGGAATGGATTGATTCCCAGACCGACGGGAGGGGTTGCCATCGGAGATCCGGTCAGAAGGGGACCCTGGGTCAACCCTGTAGGCCCACTCAACCCGATTGACAGAGTAGAAGCAGCGGATTGCTGCTGATACTGAAGTGGCAAAGTTGAGCTTGTTGGTTTGTCCTGCAATTGAATGAGATCGTCCCAAACACCGCCTTGAGATACCGGGTTTGCTTGCGGGGGGTTTTGGGGAGGAACCGGCTGCGAGACTGAGCGGGGTTGCACACTCAGTTTGCTGGCTGGTATTGCAGGTTTCTGTGAGACAGGTTGACTGTTGGCAAGCGGTGAACTACTCGGTTTTGAGGAAGTAGCGGTTGAGCTCGATGGCAACGTCGAAGAGCGTGCGTTGGTCGTTAGTGGCGAAGATGCAGATCGGGGCATCGAGGTGGAAGACCGCGAAGGGCCAAGTTTAGATGCCACCAGAGCATTCCTGTCCATGTACTTTCTATATTCGTATTTCGCTGCAAGACGATTAAACTGAGGTTGAACAGCAAATTGAATGAGGTGAAATACCTCGGATGTATTGCTCCATCTCGCTATCCCGTTCACCGTCTTCGAGATTCGGAGGGGGTGGGTTTCGTAGCTCATTTGGGTTGTATATTCCATTGGACTTTGTGTTGCCCATATTCCTCATCGTCTGCCAGAAGTCAGGGCTTGATCAGGAGAGGGAACCGGCACACGCACATCAACTTGGTCTTTCGTCCATGTATCCATGGTCACACTCTTCCTAAACCCATCTCATTCAACCGATTCATCTGCGTGAAATAGTGCAGGGACATACACTTTCGTTATGTGCGTCCCAATCTTCCGGTGGATACTGGCGCAGTTCATACTGGAAATAGTTCAGCTCGATACTCAAATTTCGATCGCAACGTCACCCACCAGATAAATATACCCAGATTGTGCGATGTCCAACGAGGATTTCTAGATTTGCAGTCTGCGCAGGTATCTGGATGCCGTTGCGAATTCAGACGATGACCATCTACAGTCGTAGAGTGCCTCCAACAGACCATTTCCTGGTAGTGCAATCAGCTCCATGAGCGCCTTGTGGTTCCGGTCGGTGGCCAGCTTGCTATTCAGCGCCATAGTCGCCTAGTATTGAAGCAGGCGATGAGATGTTGGAAGATGTGAAAGAGGAGGTCTAGGGAGGTCCCATGCAACCGACCCCATGTAAACCGTTTCCGGCACGGGGCGAGCGCTGACATGACACCCGTCGCCGTTCGGAGACCTAAATTTAGCCGGGGCCGAGGTGCAAGCGGGCACCCACAACAATTTCTGGGACTCGATTCAAGCAGAAATGAGGTTGATGCACAAGGGCACAAGGCAGCAAATATTGCAAAAGAATGAAATAATAACGCACTAGTACAACTCGGTAATCATACGCCCGTAAAGAAAGTTAGTCAGTTCGCCGCTTCCTAGCCCAAAGGTACCAACCCAACGATACAAGCCAAAAGGTCATGTTCAGCCCAGAAAAGAGCACGAGCATGGCCAATCCTAAGACAACCTTTCCGCCTTTGAACCTCCTCATTATCCTGGGTCTAGCTCTTCCAACCCGGCGTTCCCGATACCGCTGGACGGCCTGGACAACAGTTGACTGCACTGCCCAGGTGGCTACAAGGAGATGTTCCCAAATATACCTCCCAATGGCCGGCCAGTCTTGTTCCTGGGCCCTTCGGAGTCCTCCGATCCCTATTTCTCGAAGGTCCCCAGAGAATGGCTCGATAGCTCGCAGTACCGATTTTCCGGCGATCAGTGTCGAGCCAGTGAGGAAAAAGAGGACCACAGTGATCAGCATTGTGCCGAGCACCTTCCAATAAACTGTAAATAATAACCATGAGAGAAGAACTAGCCTCTAGATATGGTTTTACCCACATAGTATCCCTTGGATGAACAGATGATACAAGAAAGTCTTCAATAGGGAGGTCAAGCTCGTTAGGGAGAGGAGAATCACAGCTCCAGAGCTAAGGTAGTCGGCAAAGCACACGGTCAGTCGTGAAGTCTCATAGTGAGACACGAGAAGATACAAACAAGCAAGCTGCTGCAAATGCAACAGATATTGCGATAGGTGTTTCCACGAATTCCTAAAGCGGGGAGTTCGATGAGGGGCGCTTAATGGTCAAAAACACTCAGAACTCACGGCAGTCCGCGGCGAAATATTTGCATATTCGCAAGACGACCTGATGAAAGGCCCGAGATATTGCGTTTGAAAGCTAAGTGTGATTGTTAGCAACCTGTATTATCCCGAAAGAGGAGACATCACCTCGAATACACTCTCTGGAGCGATTCCAGCAGCTCCATATAGTCGGATTCGTTGTCTTCTCCAGTCGGGGGTGGAATTTGTGGGGGGTCATTGGGACCTGGCTCTTGAGAGTCGACCCCCTCTTTGCTAACGTAGATGCTCTCCTCCTCCTCTATATCCCAAGCCGAAGCACCATCTTGGACAATATTCTCCTCCGCCGCCGGCAAAGTTTCCTTTGGAGTTTGTTCGGATGTGATGAGCATGAGTTTTGGTGTCGTGTCCAATGCAGAGAGAGAAGCGTTGTTGTTTCTTCGTACCTCGCGCAGTGGCTTTTACTTATGTGTAGTAAATGATCTACGTAGCCTCCACGTTTGCGACGAAGGGCTGCGCAAAGTCAATTGAACGCCTACGCGCGACTACGGCGCAGCACGTCAAGGCTGCTCTGGTCACATCAACGCCACATCAGTTAGAAACGCGATGATGGTGACCTTGAGACTCACCTCTTCTGGCTTCTGCGTAGCTAGCCAAAGAACGACTGTGCTGCCTCGGCAGGGCAGACGCGTTTTCATCGCAAACAGGGTCCGCGAGCTTGTATTAGCTTGAGATTCGTAGTCTCAGCCTAGGCCTGCTTCTCCTTTGCGGCGCAGCGTAAATACAACTCTGACACATCCGAGTCGATAGCTGATCTATTTTTCATAGATAAGATGGAAACAGTAATACAACAGATGTTTCTACCAGACAACGCAGAGTGATCAGAGTCGGCTGGGATGTGTCAACGTCGACGACAACGCTGGAGGAGCTGAACGGCAGTTGAGTGCACCACCGAAGTAGCCGCATAAACTACCACAAGGACTACTCCGACGGTCGTGACGAGCTGCTTCAGGATGTATAGGCCGATCATAGGGGCCCAATCTTGGCCTCTAGCCCTTTTGAGCCTTTCAATGAACATGAAGAGGTCCACGAGAAAGCCGATTACACCGCTAGGGAAGCATAGCCAGGTCCAGGCTAGGAACAGGAGTATCATCAATGAGCCCTTCCATTCAACTGCATAACAAAAAAGGCTTTAAAGGAGGACCAGCAGATATTGGGGGTATGACTCACAGAGTACTCCTTCACGCGAGAAAATTGTCAAGATGAAGGCCAGGCTCGTCAGAGAGATGAGGATCAGAGTTCCCCAGCTAAAAATTCGAGAAGAACAGGGTCAATGACGGGCGCTGGATGAGACAAATAAGAAACGAAAACCTCTTCGAGCTGCTCGTTGTCGAGGGAAGCGGAGGTGGTGCTTGTGGTGGGTCATTGGTAGTCGACACTCTGTCCTGAGTCTTGACTCCATCTCCATCTGTACGCAACTTGAAGTCTGCACTACTGTCACCCCGATCGACATCCTCACTAGTCGGATGGAGGGTCTCCTTGTGGTGGTGTTCAAGTTGTGAGTCGGACTCGGTGGCCATGGATTCTGTCTGTCGAAGAGAGGGTTGAGACCAAAGCTGTTGTCCCTCGCACTTCCCGCAGCATCTATTTTAATGCAAAGTTCACAGTTTACGTAGCTTCTATGTTGATTCGATGGCTTTGAATCGGTGTTGACTTGGCTGCATGATGATCAGTTCGTGACTCGTCGGGTCGGCGCTGTACTTGACTCACATCTCATTTCGAGCAGAGATCTCAGCGCACGGATTTCCCTCATCCAGTACACCGCTACTCTGTGGGCGCCGATTGTCGCGTAGCGACGACGCGACGTTTCCGAGCGCGTCGCAAAAATAGGGGCTTAATGAGGTTTTACACGTGATAATCACGATACTGGGATTTCCGCCGGTAGCATCTCCTGCTCAGGTTCACTTTTGAAACGAACTCTCATCCTATCAACAACCAACTATGGAAACGCAGCACGAAGCACCGCCAATCGACGTACCCCCCATGACGGCACTCGAGCAGTATGCAGCATACCCATTCAATACGGACCAAGAATATCAAGTGGGTTAGCCTGGGATGATCATTAGAACGAACGATGCGGTTCTGACATAAATCCTTGTCCCCCTTATGTCCCACTTTGTGTGGAAAGCAAGGTTTAGCGAGTATAATGCTCGGCTGGGTGTTTGAAGATCCCTCTTCCGAGACCCGGGAAGAGATGTTGCGTAGGACTCGAGTGTTCTACTTCAACAAGTGCGTTCACCGTCTTTGTCATTTAGATGTGTACGTGCTAATTTGTGTCTGTACGAAGGATGACAGGAAACAACCTATCTATGGACGAAGCTCGCCAGTGCGAGCGTGGGTTGCGAGCGAGGGACTCGGAATTGACTAGCGCTAGCCCCGAGCCACCTGCATCGTCTTCGACTGTTGTTGACGAAACCCGAGTCTTGAGCTTCGCAGAACTCAAGGAACTTATTGAATCTGGACGTGTAGACCAGATACCCAACAACAAGATCATCCCTGAAAAGTTTAGTGTGCGTCACGCCACTTGGATATCTCCTGCTAGTTGCTGGTTCTTATACTTCATTTATCTGTTCTACACCTACAGGAAGAACCTCCAAGTCAGTCTACTGCGACCGTACGAAAGAAACCATGGGAAACTGGCCCGGCGCAGCCATTGGAATCAGAATCGACGTAAACTAAACTTTGAACAATATGTATCATATTTCCAACCTTGTGTAGTGACACGAGCGACTTGCTATTCTTCCAGCTGTCCACACAGACCTTTGAGGAAGACACGAAGACATAGTCGGTTCAGCCGCAGCCTCCGTCAACGAGGCTGAGACGCGACAATACAAATACAATGTACAAGGGTACCAGGCGGGTTCACCGAAACAATGACTTCGGGACTGCGCATGGGAATAAATAAGAGGGAAGGGAGCCGACCAGAGACAAGATGAGCGGAAGAGAGACGACACGGGGCATAGAAGAAACCCAAGGAGGCAGTATGTAGTAGAAGCAAGAATAGGGAGAGGGGGAGTGAAGGGAAACATAAGTCAAACGAGGGAGACCGGGACACAAGAAAGGTCCTGACACAAGTTCCATTTTATACACAAACGACAGGTACGGCGACCAAGCGACGAGGCATAGAGAGACAAACGACGAACCAACACACGAAGAGAGGAAAAGGGGAGAAAAAGTCTGTACGCATTCATACAGTAGACGAACGACTACCTATGAGGGGGAAACAGGTTCTGTCTTCCTCCCAGCGCACTGCAGTTTTTGCTGTAATAAGCAGTCGAGTTGGTGGCCTTGTGCATTGATACAGTCTGAACGCAAGGAACCACTCTAATCTAGCATTGTTCATGCGCGAGCCTTGCTTGAATTTCGCAGATTGACACCTTGAGGACCCTGGTGCGAGTAACAGAGGCTTACGACGCAGCAGCGAGGCCGAACAGTGCCGAGCTCGAACTTCATGACAAGCCGACGAAATCTTGCAGCCAGTTTGAAAAAGGACACGATTTGTTGAACGAACTCTGAATCGTTCATCCACTAAACATATCATGCTCTCCTAGCTGATCTTCCCCCACAACTGATTAGACAGGGGCCCACTGAGATATGTTGGAGACGGGGGCCAATGTTGCGAATGGTGATGTTGATGATGATTGTAGTGTTGGTGCTGGTGGTGTTGACCAACGTTCGGACGATGGCTTTCAACGAGGGGGTCGAAATAAGCCTGGCTGGAGTTATGTGGTTGATGTTGTGGCAGTTGTGTGCCCTGGAACGGGATAGCTGGGTCTGGAAGATGGAACCCAGACGATAGACCCGGATGGAAGGCTGCGTCATTGAGACCAAGCCCACCTGAACCCCCACCAATGTATTGGTGGCCCAAGTTCATATTAGACGCCAATGAAGCTGAAGCTGACGGAATACGTCGATGCGGGCTTCCCGAAAATCCGTTCTGCGCCGGCAGCCCCCCATAAGAGTTGGGAGAAAGACCTCCGGGAACCTGAAGGGGACCGTTCAACGTGTTAATTGCGACTTGAGGGGGCCACATCGTGGTATCCTGCGAATTGTTGTTGAGGGAGTGAAGATGGGTTCGGGGAGATGTATGGACTCCGGGTTGATTCGAAGCTCCCCCACCGAACTTAAGAGGTTGCTCGTCATGAGACGCAGACCAAATGGAATGGGTGAGGGGAGCCAGTTCAGACCCGAACAAGAGCTGAGGTTGAATCCGAGGAGAGTCGACAGCCGACACTAGAGTAGCGCTTGGCCTGCGACCAGCATTCATCACGTTCATGAGAAGATCTTGTGCAGTGAGGGCAGGAACAGCGGATGCTCGTGGACTACCGATCGGGGTCTTCATTGCCTGCTTTGGTGAAAGAGGTGGATGGACAGGACTGGCCAGAGCGCTGGGATGCCCGAGGGAGCCGGACAGTGACTTCGTGGGCACTATGGGCGTAGCTTGGAGTCGTGGAGAGACAGTAGGTGACGTCGCTTTGGGGTTCCATACGATCTCGTCTTCTTCCTCTTCCCCATCATCGAACGGTTCGAGTCCAACGAACTTGAAAGCCTCGTTCACGATATCGTCGTCGGTACGCGAGGTTCCTTCAGTTCGAGCATCCTCGTCTTTCAGCGGATCATCCGGTTGGCTGTCGCGAATAGCCTCCATTATAATCTGCTCTTGAACGGGCGGAGGATTAGGACCCGTTGATCGATGCCTTGATGATCTAGGCTCCAGAACACTCTCCTTGAGCTTGAAGGCGCCAGCGTCATAGGTGATAGGAGAAATCTAAGGAAAGGCGTCAGATCCATTGGAGCTCCGCAGTGACAACGACAAACTTACATCGATCCCAACCATGGTGTGCGCGTCAGCCAGGAGGTCAGAGATTCTCATCAACTGCTCCTCGTTGGGAACGCGTCCCGAAGTTCGTGAGTCTGACAAGGAGAAGCTTTCCCCCACTGCCTTCTTCAAAGGAAGGAACCCTCTCATGTCGATGTCTTCTTCGAGAGAATCGGAAAGGGGCAGTAACCTTTCGCCGGGGAAGGCGTTCGCCAAGGCGGTCA
The DNA here is from genome assembly GCA_027579765.1 of Candolleomyces efflorescens. NCBI lineage: Eukaryota > Fungi > Basidiomycota > Agaricomycetes > Agaricales > Psathyrellaceae > Candolleomyces > Candolleomyces efflorescens. The sequence goes on from JAMZDL010000065.1 coordinate 47,767, forward strand.
TGAACTGGGTGTAGCGGTTCCAAAACCTGACTGTGTGATGGGAGTGACCGCTGATCTTGCCCTCGCCCTTTTGTGGTATCTTGGCCCCTTTCGCCTTCTCTTTTTGCTGGTAAGCCTTGAACTCCGGATCCTGCATTACATACACGAGGTTGCTCCGCAGCCACTTGCTGGCTATCCTCAAGGGAGGCAAGATTCGTCGGAAGGTTGCAGTGATTCGCTGAGCTGGGTCATTGTCGACGTTGTCCATGGAAGGCAACTCCTTGAGCTCGTGCTTTCCAACTTCCAGCAACACAATGTGCATATCTAACAGGTGACCAAATAGACGCCATTCGAGTAAAAGGTTAGCTTGAGGCGCTCGAGGGGCCTCGTGACGCGAAGTTGCGGAGCTGGTGTCTCGAATCATTCGGTGTTTCCAAAGAGCACCTTGAGAAAGGACGATGACATTGCAAATGGTGTCGGTGGGGAGATCTCGCCCTCCAACTAGGCGGTGGAATTCTTCGTACACGCGTCTCTCCTGCTCTTTGACCTCCCTATACAATCGTAAGCAGCTGCATGAGTTTCATATACAACCACTCACTTGTCTATGGGGTTGCGCCACAGTGCATGCAATACAACTACCCTGTTTTTGAATATATCGACCTGGTTAACGATCGAGACGGGGGTCGAGGCCATCATTCGCTCTCTTTCCTGTCTTGAGCGGTTCCAAATTTGCAGCGTCTTGGTCATGTGCGTGGCCATATTCTCCGCGGCTGGTTCGAAGGGGTGCTTGACGCACAGGGCGCGATAATAATGGGTAAGGGACCCAAGCTTGTCGGGGATGTAAGAGGCAACAATCGCGAGTTGGTGAGAAGCATTGCCGTCATCCGGAAGGAGCAATCGCGCCTGCTCATAACGCTGCTGGGCCCGGTCATAATTTCTGGCCATTGCGACATTCTCGATACCAGAATTTCCCTTCCTTCGAATCTTACCCCGCCTTGCGGGTGCCCCGGCTTCGTGGCCGGCTCTAGGACGTCCCCCGGATTCATTATACAGCTCCCTGTAGCGAGCGATGTCGCCAAGGCAGATAAAGGCCTTGTTCATGACAGAGAGACGGCTTTCCTTCTCCGCCTCAGTACTCGGTGTCAAGGCGCTTGACGGTTCCTGCGGGAAGATGTTGTGGGATCCATTCGCCTCTGCGCCGTTAGCAGCACCGTTAGGTTCGGTTATTAAGCCGAACGATGCCAGGGCGGGTTCTGCTTCCTTCAGATTGAACGAGCGGTACATCCGCAGGACAAGCTGAATCCAAAACTTCTCCTCCTCGGCCAGGAATTGCCTGAACCTCTGGAGGAGCTTTCGATATTCTACGGGCCCATGAGCATTCTGCTTCTGGTTTTGCTGCTGCTTTCCCTGGTGCTGCTCTGATTGGCGGGCGTTTGTTTGAATGGCACGATCGATGATTGAGATACGGTTCTTGTACGAGGCAATGAAGGCATAGGATGTCTGCATCCAGAGATGGGTTTCGACATCCTTGGTCTCGCTTGCGTAAGGGTGTAGGAGCAAGAGGTTCAGGTGTCGCTTCCGCAAGCTATACGCCCGTCGTATTCAGTTCGCAACTCCGGTCTTAACCGTAGGGCTGACTCACTTCTTCCTCTGGAACTCGACCTCTTTGTCATAGGGTTCTTTCGTCTTCAGTAATTCTTTCAGGGATTGATGAATGCTCTTCGCCTCGCTAATAGGGTGTCCGTCCAGAGCATAAGGGGCTTTTGGTAAGTTGTTGGAGTTTAGACGTAAAATTGCGCGACAAGTACCGGGCGATGGTCGTCGAATCTTCCGACATGTTCGAGAGCTCTGGTCACAGGCAGTCCATTTCTCTAGACGCTATTAGCACAAAGCAGCACGACGGAGGACGAACTGGATTTCGTTGGTGATGGGGTAGCAGGGAAACGAAGATTTTGTGTCATCATTCAATTCACCCAGCACTGGGAAACTCTTGCCTTACCCGTCGCCTGATCGACCTGCGAGAAAATAGGGGCGGCGGCCGAATAGCGCCTCGAATTTCAAGATGGGAATCATGGTCTATTTTTTAGGGCAACAGGATCTCCTGGGATCTCCCATGCCAATGCTATATAAGTATAGTACAATGGGACGTTCAACTGGAAGAACGCGACGAGCTAGTATACAGGTTGTACAAGTGGATGCTACGATATGGAATTACAAGAAAATATTGAAGATGCAAGAAAAAACATGCTGCCAATCGGTCATGGCACAACACCAACAGAATCTCCCAAAGCTTCTAGCATATCGTTCAAGTCGCTGTGGCGGGTGGATCCATCACTCCAAAATACTACTCCGTGCATCGACGTCCTTGAACGATTTCGTGCTAACCACGCTGATCCGCCGTTTGCTTTTCTTGTTTGGTCCGATAGCTTGCAGACTAGATCGGAATCCGCGTTTGATATCCTTGAGCTAGTGTGAATACTCGGGGCTCAGGCAACGATACTAGTCGACGACGAACCTTGGTAAACCGAGATATTGCCTGCCAAACGACTAGCCTCTGAGCGTCGTGCTGGACCATCATACGGTCATGCATGAAGCGGACTTGCAACACGTCCTCGGTACTATTCATTGGCTGCGAGAAATCAGTCTCGACGCAAGAATTGTAGGAGAAGAAGAATGGGCTCACCGGAAGTTCGCTGGTGCTATGATCATTCTCGGAACGAGTGAAATATGTTGAGTGGCTGTAAGGATATTGGAACATCTTGAAGGTCGAGAAGGGCTCTGAACGAAGGCAAAGAAGACGAAGGAGTGTTATAGCGGATAAGACCAGCCTCGAGGGACGAAGGAAGGGGAGAAGGGGTGCAGTAAGCAGTGGGGGGAGGTGAGGGGAAAGTGACGAAAAGCGCGGGCCTCAACCACCACCCATCCAGATCACCTCGACCAGTAGATATATACTATATCCATACCCGGGAATATGCCTAAAGTGTAATCATTGAAGAACTCCACGACGTCGGTATGGCTGCCTGAGCGAGCCGCCCGTGATTAGATTATGAGTTTGGAATGGTGCAATGGTACTGTCATGCCAGCCTATGCCAGCCCACCTGCATAGCAGTGATTGAGATTCAAAAAACGTCGAAAGATTCGGAGGAGCTGGAAACCGACGACAGTCGTGACCACCGTCCAACGTTTCATGTTTAGCCTTCCTTCTTTCACGTTGACAGTCCCCTATCCATCCACTTGACTCGAATCCGACAGCGCCGCGCGGAGGTCTTGAACCATGAGTCCGGGCAAGGGGTAGTTGTGCCACACTGTTAAATTATGTCCAAGAATGTCAGCATGAAAGTGCGCTTCGAAATTATGACATGAAAGCCTGGCATTCAGTTTCCATTTGCGCGCTTGCACGAGTCCAGCTTGCGCTGGCTGTCTGCTGCGGGGCTTAGGAGGACGGGATCAAACTCTGGTCTGGAGCTTGTCGCGTTGGAACCAATCGCCGGCCACCACCCCACCCAGGGAACAGCGACAGAGGCTGTTAACCAAGTAGCCAGTGCAAGAACTAGACTACAAATGAAAAGGTTGCACAGGTTACGTGGAGTAAGTCCGATAGTCAATTTGCAATAAGTAAGAACTCACCGGAGTTCCTGGGTCACAAGAAGCCAAAGTTTCATGAACGTGCTCAACATTGATAGATACGGTTCCGAATGGGCGAGCCGGTACTTGATCATACCGAAAACAATGCAACATGAGGCTGGGGATCGACCTACTGTTTATGTTGAAATAAAACACGGCGCTTCGACACGTTGTCGGATATTTTCCGGGGACCAGACGTCATGGAATAGAGTACGAGAAACCAACGGTTGCTGCAGCAATTCATTGCGTCGAGCGCGGAAAGTACAAGTTTATGCAAGGATCCCTGACCGCTGGAACCGGGCAGCGCTCGCCAGCGTGGAGTGTACACGATAAACGGGAAGGATACTGGGACGCAGCCAAAGGACCGAGATCACCGCCCTTCCAATAATCGTAGCGCCAACTCCTCCTCATCCTCGAGCGCATTATGTTCGGTTTTCCGTTTCTTTATGGGCGGCGACTCGTGTCTCGACTTCCCTGAGCCTCGTTTCGGCGGCGATCCCGTGCCATGTTCATCCTCAGAGCCAGAATCCGGGAGATCGAACTCTGGGGAGACATATCCATTGTCTTCATCTTCCGACAGCGCCAGAGTGGGACCCCCACCGAGTCTTGGTCCATCCATGTCCCCACTCCCTAAGTTCTCCCTCTCTTTGCGTTTCCTCTTCTTTTCCTTCTTCTTCTCCCTCGCCTCCGCCTTGTCAACCACGTCAGCTAACTTCATCTTTCCTCTTTCCTCTTCTGCAAACTTCTTCCCTTCCTCCTTCGCGCCTTCCAATCCTTTACCCTCCAGCCACTCTTGTCCGTCTGCCAGTTCGTACAGCTGATGGGCTTGACCCTCGTCGTCGAAAATGAGTTTAGTGTTGACACCGCTTTTGGCAATCATACGTTTTGTACGACTGAGTTTGAGTTTGCGTTTAGACAGTTCAGCGGTGGTATCCATGGGAGGGATATCATCGCCTTCCAAATCGTGATCAGCGCGTTTGAGTGTGATAAAGTCTTCATCCTCTGGGTCGTTTTCGTTTCCAAAGGAATCGCGGTCGATGAGTTTGGTGTAATGCGACGAGAGAACGTTTTGGTTTTTTCTCTGGAACATGCGGTCGTACTTCGTTCTCACAGCCTATGGAAGGCAAATTTTTGAGCTTTGTGGTGGGAGGGAAATAGTAGTGAACTTAAGACACACATTGGTTGTTTTGGGGTCTGCTTTCGCATCTTCCTCGCCATCATTGCTCTCTTCTGCCTCTGACTCGCTTTCTTCTGGTTCGTCGTCTTCTTCATCTGAGCTCGCTTCCTGAACTGCCTGGACCTCCCTGGAAGCATTCTTCTTCTGCTTCGCCAACTCCCTGCTGAGAAACTTGATTTTGGGAGTACCTGGCAACCCAAGAGCTTCAGCGAACCGATCAACTGGTAGTCCCTCCAATTTGAATATCGATTTGTCCTTCTGTAGATAGATAGAACGTAGATACGAAACGAATGCCTATATACGCTCATTTAGTCAAGCAGTCAAAACGCGGGAAAAGAAACAATGCACGTACCCGTTGCCCTAAGTACTTGATTTCAGGATCCTCGAAGCAAAGCTTCTGCAGCTGGTTTTCGATAGACTGAGTTTTGCTTTGTCTGATCTTGATTTTGTTGACTTGAAGGCCCTTCTTCTGAAACGCAGCAGTCATACCTTCCTCTTCAGTTGGAAGTAGAAACGCCAATCCTTTCCCTCGACTTTCGTATCTCGCAGTACGCCCCACGCGGTGAATATAAGTCTCGACGTCTTCTGGAGCATCGATCTGCACGACCCAGTCTACGGCAGGAAAGTCGAGTCCTCGAGCAGCGATATCTGTTGCAAAAAGCACAGCGTGCGATTGAGAGGTGAATTTGGTGTACATGGAGAGTCGGGCTTGTTGTTTTTGCTTCCCGTGCAAGTGAATCAGCGGTATACCGGGATGCATTTTGCAGAACGTCTCGAAGACGAATCGCACTTGCTTGCAACTCGACATGAATACGAGGATTTTGGATTGGAGGTGGGTTTTGATAAAACTCCAGAGGACGTCCAGCTTTTTGTCAAGGTCTGTCACGACGTAATGTTGTTCGAGGTTATCGGGGATGTAACTGTTCGAGGCGCCAGCTTCCTTGACTCCAACGTGTTCTGGATCTTTGAGACTCAGACGTGCAAGGTCGCTCACGGATTGTGTTTGAGTAGCGGAGAAGAGGAGGGTTTGCCGGGACTTGGGCAGATGTCCGAGAAGGGCAGCGAGGGTGCGTTTGAAACCCATATCCAGAATTCGATCTGCTTCATCTAGCACTGCATGAAAGTGAGAGACTGCAAAAGGTAAACCTCAACGGGGCGGCGAACCTAGCACCTGTAAATTGCCTGCATCGAATCCGACGGTTTGGTCCATATGTTGCAATAGACGGCCGGGGGTTGCTACGAGGATGTTCATCCGAGCTAGACGTTCACTTTCATCTTTGAGGTTTTTCCCGCCGATGACCAGTCCGGCGGAGAACGAATGAAAGGGTCCTATCGAGCGCAAGACTTCAAATATTTGGACGGCCTGGAGAAAGTTGAACTTCATAAACGACATACGAAATAATCCAACTCACGAGTTCACGAGTAGGCGATACGATGAGGGCACCCAATCCGTCTGTTGCTCCCCACTTCCTTCGGTAGAGGATCTCCAGGACCGGGATAAGGAATGCAAGAGTTTTACCACTTCCTGTACGAGCTGCTCCCAGGACGTCTTTTCCTTTTAGTGATATGGGTATACTTTTGGCTTGGATATCCGTCATCTTCACAAAAGACGCCTTCTTGAGCCCTAGTTTCATGAGCCCTGAGTCGCAAGGTTGCATGCCTATCGACGCACCTCGTTTTGTCTGCTCTGAAATCGGCAAGCTGGAGAATGATGTGAAGTCTTCGGGAGGTTCCTAGGATGGTATTTTCTAGTTTAGTAGGTCTTTCCGTTTTTTACATACAACCCTAGAACGCTCACAAAGGCCATAGCTGCCCTCTCCAATGCATCAATCTGCTGCTTCTCGGTCAACCTCCGCTGCTTGGCTGCATTCGGTTTCTTGTTTTTGCTTCCATTTTTTGCTGATTTCTGCTGAGGTCGCAGTCTACTCCCAGATGCTTCAGGCATGGCGATCGAGGGACTGAATGAGATGGAGTTGAACTCTAGTTTTTTTGGCGGAGGCCCTGACACTGGCAATGAAATTATATGATGTTTTCCCACGGTTACCACTTGTATGTACCCGCGGCGAAACTAGTCCGAGCATTCTTTACGTCTTGAATCCCTTCTGGCTTAACCCTCGTCCCTCTTTTTTCTTCTACTCCCATTACTTTTCACGCTTCGCCTTTGAAGCATTTTCAGTTGATTCTACAGCCATGAAGCCTGAAGCTGAGAAACCGGCCTCCAAGGCCCTGGTCGTATGTCCAAGCAACTCGCTTTCCATCCTGACAGCTCACAAGATACCTGCATGACAGACGGGGGTCGTCCTCTTCTACCTGGTGGCCGCACTTGCAGTACGTTCAGCCATTTCTCGAAGCTCAGCACACTTTTGACGATTTATTGCTTTGCAGATGGTCATGGCGTGAGTGGAGCGAGCGAACGCCCTTAATCAATGTCTGAACTCACGCGCCTTCCGCAGCAACAAGTGGGTTCTGAATACCACAGAAACCCCGCTATTCTTCCTGTGGTCCCAGCTGGCGATTGCAGCTTTGCTTTTCGTTATCTGTGACCTCTTCCGCGCCTTGCCTGATCGCTTGTCCTTTGACATGCATACTGCCAAGCAAATGGTCGCCGTGGTTGGTCTTAATGTCGTCGGTCTGAGGTATGCAGGACGTCATCGCAGACAAGTTCCCAGCTAATTACGGACATGTTGATCAGCTTCAGCAACTATACGTTGAAATACGTCGATGCCTCATTCTACCAGGTCGCCCGTGGCCTCGTCCTCCCATTCACCGTCGCAGTTTCCTTCGTCGCCCTCCACGCCCGTCCCTCTCTCAAAGTCCTGTCAGCCTGCGGCATGGTCACCTTCGGTTTCTTCATCGGCGTCTTCCTCGATGGCACCCCTGTCTCCGCCCTTGGAATCTTCTTCGGTGTAGCCAGCTCTGCTATCACTGCAGTCCATTCGGTCGTTATCAAGCAAAGTCTCAAGGCTGTGAACGGAAGCGCGCTTGCTCTGTCATGGTACATGAACTCACTGAGCGCTGTAGTGCTCTTCCCCATCGTTCTGCTTGCTGGAGAGGGCCCAGGCGTTGTGAAGCTCCTTTTCAATGTTGATGAGCTCACTGTTGCTCCCGGCGCTATGAGCCCCTTGAGAACTTTCATCTGGGGCTCCTTCATCACGGTACGTTCTATCTGCTATCTAGTTCTGCACAAACTAACGGATTATATCTTCGATTTGCAGGGTGTGTTGGGCTTCTTAATGAACATTGCCAGTCTCCTCTCGATCAAGGTTACCTCTCCCATCACCCACATGGTCTCTTCAGCCGTACGTGGTGTGGCTGCATCTCTCCTTGGAATGTGGTTGTTCCACGATATTATCACGACGTGAGTGTAGCCTCTTTTCTTGCACCTGTAGCGAACTAACGTCCTATATCTTAGCGGACGCGCTTCATCCATCGCCACCATCCTCGCAGGTTCCGCTCTCTACACATGGTTCAAGCACCAAGAAAGCCAGGTTAGCAGCAGCTCGCACAACGCTTCCGATAGAAGAGGCTCGTATGAACGCGTGAAAATGGAAGATATTGAAGCTGCCGCCGAGTCCAAGGCTAAACCCTAGACTACGACTTTTCCTCTTCTGCATACCTAGACTAGATTTGCCGCCCCTTGCAAACATCGCGCTGTAGCATATTTATGATTGATCTGTCGAAGCCAGAACGCGCTCTTTTCTCGATTTGAAGTATAGACTCTTGGGTTGGCAGTACATCTTATACTATAGTTCTTAGCCATGGCCTCTGTCCAGAGGGCTCGCTTTACCAATATCTGTAGATCAGCATAGTAATGGGCTATTAGTGAATTTTCCTGTCTATTAATCTTGGGCTTTGGTGTTCGAAATAACGTCCAATCAATCCTCTATTTATTCATTTACTTTACACCTGTCCGTTTCAGGGTGCTTCCTGCTTCGCTTCCATGGTGTTGGATAGTGAGTACGTAGGAATAAGAATAGCATTGCTTTGGTGGAGGGAGGGACACTGACACGGACAGCTTCACGAGTCCGGAGCGAGTGTAGGAACCAAACCCCGGCCAGATCTCTCGAGGCTGCCATCTTTTAGTTCGTACGCGGGTAGATAACGCGGTTGAGCTTTGGCATCGAGCTTGGGCGGGGATAGAGCAGTGTTCTTAACGGCGTTGTTGGTACCATTCAATTTAGCTGCGACGCCAGCGAGAGATCCGTTAGGATGGGTGTGGGTGGACGACATGAAAGACGACAGGACTGTTGTAGGTGATACAACCGTGTCTTCTTCGGGGGATTGTGGCTCTGTGTGCGTAGTTGAGAGGAACTCCGTCAAAACCGTTCCCGGTGAGATGAGTGGGGAAGTTGTAGAGGTTGGTTGGATGAGGAGTGCTGGATTGGGGAATGTATTGTACGTTGAGCCTAGTGAGGTGTATCTGGAGATAAATTGATCAGAAAGTCAATTAATCGAACAGAAGAGCCATATGGTGCGATTGCTTCTCAAAGACGCACCCTTGATCATATAGGGAGCAGTAGGGCACTTTGAGTTGTCGAAGAAAGGCCCAGACGTGGCTATAGTCCCAATTAATTATCGGATTGACGCGCTCGAATTCTGGCCAACCGGGATCGGTCATATTCCGGTGCGAGAGAGTAGCTATTTGCCATGTCGCCGAGTAACAAGAATTATCATTAGCGGAAGATCAATGAACAGTTGGCATGTTGTACAGCATACCTCCGTGGGGGTCTGTTCTTCGTGTGCCAATGAGAATGGCGGTGATATGGGGAAACTTGTCCTTGTACCGCTGTAAAGCCTGCCGCATACCCTCACCGCCTTTGGACTTGCCAACTGCGTGTGGTCGGGAGACGTAGTCGCATGATACACCCTCTGGTACGTTGGGTGTGGAGACGCTCTCGACTTGTGTTGCTTCAGGTCTGCACGAGAACAAGTCGAGGTTGTAGACCTTTCTCGATTCTTCGATGAACTCCTCCAGGACTTCGAAGGGGGATGGCACGGGGATATAGATTGAGTGAATGGGTTTCATTTCTTCACGGGGACCCAGACGACGAGCTATAGCGCCTGCATATAGATGTAGCAGAACAGTACCTATACCAAGCAATCGATTGCGGTTACACCGTTAACAGCTGCAGTTCGGATGACCGGATTCTGACCACTCACAATCTTTCCCGCCATTGAAACTAATGGCCACCCCGTCTTGTCTTTGAAATCAGGTCATTCATTTCTCCACATAAACGGTGGCGCTTCGCAACTGGCTAACCCACCTATGGGTATCCAGACAGTGATCGATGACTTCTAGGGCCTCCTTCACGAACGGTGCAAGCGGATCGTTCGGATTCTCCGCAAGGCCGTACACCTGCTGAGCAATGTCTTTGCAATTCATTGCTGTGCAAGCTTATGGGGTCTCTAGAGGCTTGAAGAGGACGACGAGGAGTATCAGAGGTAAAGGAGTGAACGGAACCGAAAGCTAGCTTGGAATAATCCAACCTGAGGCCATTCCCTTCTTTATACGCCCGGCTGAGCAAATGCAGATTCCAAGTTGTATCCGGTCCGTATCGTGGGAACTCATCAGTCATAGATTATGAAGCCGATCGTGTGCCGAGCTACTATAAATCCTGGCGCCTGACACCAACGTTCTTTATCGCAATCCACAAACGGTTTGTTCACCATCTACCATCGTGGCAGAGAAAGCGTAGGCTGATTTCTAGGCAGATCTTTGGAGATGGCTAGCTCGAACAACGTTGTCCTTGTTACTGGAGGCACTGGCCTTGTCGGCCAAGCTATCAAGCACATTATTGAAACCGAGCCAGAAGGATCGCGCTTTGCGAAGCTACCTGGAGAGAAATGGATCTTTGCGAGCTCTTCTGAGGGAGATTTGAGGTGCGTTATCTAGATTCCTCTATCAGGGAGTGTTGACTGACCGAAGACGTTCAGGGATCCAGCACAAACGCGTGCGTTGTACGAAAAGTACAAGCCTACCCATGTCATTCATCTCGCTGCCTTGGGTATGTTCCCACCCAAATATTCACGATCTTTGAACGGAGAGACTAACTAAAGCTTTGAATAGTCGGAGGGCTCTTCAAGAACATGAAATACAAAGCAAGTTGCAGAGCTCTCCTAACATCTCCCTTCACACTAAACAGAATCTTCCCATTCATGTTTTCTACAGCTGACGTTCTTGCGAGATAACCTCCTGATCAACGACAACGTTCTCCAAAGCGCGCACGAAAGTGGAACTCAGAAGGTCATCTCGTGTCTCTCCACCTGTGTCTTCCCGGACAAGGTCGAATACCCTTTGGACGAGAACAAAATCCATACTGGACCTCCGCATGAAAGTAACTTTGGCTATGCTCACGCGAAGCGTATGGTCGATGTGCAAAATCAGTATGTACATCTTCTCGAACCACCCTATTTCTTATACTCAGCAATCTTTCAGTGCGTACAAGGAACAGTTCGGATGCAACTTCACCTCCGCCATTCCCACTAACGTGTTTGGTCCTCATGATAACTTGTGCGCGTCCTTTTGTCCCCATTCCTTCATATCGCGATCTAACTGGTGAGGATTGGATTAGCGATCTTGAAGACTCTCATGTCATCCCTGGCCTCATTCACAAATGCTACCTCGCAAAGAGTACGTGTTTTACTGGAGCAATCTGTTTCTCCGCCGTCCCAAAAATCCGGTGCAACAAGGACTCACCTCTTTTCTGTTGTCTTGGCGCGCTCATTCTAGAAAATAACACTCCATTCATCGTCTCTGGGACCGGTAAACCCCTTCGCCAATTTATCTTCTCGTATGATCTTGCCAAGCTCTTCATCTGGCAACTGCGAGAGTATGACGACGTCGAGCCCGTAATTCTCTCTGGTGAGCTCTAGTGGATCTCTATCCCTTTCCCCTCCCTTCCATGACAACATTTCCTTTGTGCTGATTGAATCGATCACACTTTACTCCGCAGTTGGTGAAGACGAGGAAGTGAGCATCAAAGAGGTTGCAGATGCGATTGTCAAGGCTCTAGACTTCAAGGGTGACTATACCGTAAGCTGCCTTTACTTTCCAGCAATATGGTACACGGCCAACTCACACCGTCTTTTTTCTTCGATCGCTAGTTCGACACCACCCGAGCGGACGGTCAATTCCGAAAGCCCGCGTCGAACAAGAAGCTGTTGACCTTGATGGGAGGGTTCCAGTTTACTCCTTTTACTGAAGGTGAGGATGATTTCATGCTAGCCGTTTATCGGTGTTAACCTCGATCCGATAGCACTCGACCTCACGGTCAAATGGTTCCTGGATAACTACAGCACCGCAAGAACTGGAGCGGCGGGCAAGAAAGCATGAACCTGAATCTTGATGCAGCCAGCCGCATGATGGATGAATGGAATGGACGAACGAGGTACTACACGAGGGGGACGATTAGCTAACTATAGAAACCTTGAATGTATTCGGACTTTTCACGATCTGTTTTAGCCTAGCCTGATAGAGATTTTCCTCTGGGTCCTTATCACGATCGATGCTAGAAATGCTTGTAATACGGCATGGCATGGGTACAACTGCCCGAAATTCTATGTTGCGATGACGCTCCACTAGCTCTTTTTCGCCTTGTTCCCCTTACAAGCAGAATTATTTCATTACAGGTGAATTACATCTGTGGATAAATGAATGGCACAAGAGTCCCGGAAATCTACAAGAGCGTATTATTTAAACAACACTTTTGGCAGAATGGCTGACTATGAATTTAACATTTGGCTTGTACATCGTTCCTGGTTTAATTTTGGTCTTCAATGAGACTAGCAGAAGCCTTGAGGTCAGCATCGACCATCTCCTCAACGAGGGAATCAAAATCAACGCGTCGCTTCCAGCCGAGAACGCGCTCCGCTTTAGCGGGGTTGCCGTGGAGGAGCCTACGAATTACGTTAGAAGATCATTCGAAATCGAAACAGGAGAGTGGAGAGGGTGGACGTACTCGACTTCCGCAGGTCGGAAATATTTGGGGTCAACCCTGACGATGACCTTGCCGGTCTGGACATCGATACCAGTCTCATTAACGCCCTCCCCTTCCCACCTGATCCATGGGTTCAGCGCGATGCAAGCCAACAAAGGGATTCTAGTACTAACCTCACTTTGACGTCGACTCGGGCAAACGCCTTCTCGACAAATTCGCGCACAGAGTGGGTCTCGCCAGTAGCAAGGACGAAGTCCTCAGGGTTGTCCTGCTGGAGGATGAGCCACATGCCCTCAACGTAATCGCGGGCTGCATCGCCGTGGTCAAGGCATATTCGAGGTAGAAATTAGAACACAAGACACACCATGTCCCCAATCACGAAGCGCATCGAGATTTCCTAGGTAAAGGCAAGACTGCTTTTCCAACTTGATATCCGCCACAGCCCTCGAAATCTTTCGAGTTACGAAAGTGCGACCACGTCGAGGACTCTCGTGGTTGAACAGAATCCCATTGCAGGCATACATGCCATAAGATTCACGATAGTTGACACAAATCCAGTAGGCATAGAGCTTGGCGCAGCCGTAAGGAGAACGAGGGTAGAAAGGAGTGGTCTCGCTTTGGGGTGTTTCGACGACTTTGCCGTACAGCTCGGAAGTGGAGGCTTGATAAAATCGGACATGCTTCTCGAGCCCACAGGTACGGATGGCATCAAGCAAGCGCAGCGTGCCCAGTCCATCGACGTCGCCTGTGTATTCTGCCATCTCGAAAGAGACCTTGACGTGGGATTGGGCGCCGAGGTTATACACTTCAGTGGGCTGGACCTGCGCGATGATGTACACGAGATTGGTGCTGTCGCTGAGATCGCCGTAATGAAGCTTGAATTTATTGGGGCCTACGCAGCTTGAGTGGAGGATCATGATGACAGGGTTGGGGGAACTCACGTTCATGCTGATCCTCGTAGAGGTGGTGCAAACGACCAGTGTTGAAGCTTGAGGAACGACGGATGATACCATGGACTTGGTACCCCTTTGCGAGTAAAAACTCCGTCCTTAACGCTGATTATCAGTAGCTGCGCGTTGGTCGTCGCCCAAGCCACGCACAGATACGATCCATCCTGTCCAGTGATACCTGTTGCACGATAAGAAATCCGCGTCAAACATCGAGCAGGTGCCATCGTACCTGATATGAGGGCGACCTTGCGCTTTCGGTATTCCTCAGGGGATGGCAAGTTGAGCTTGGCAATGCCGGGGAGAACGTCTACGAGGGACATGGTGGTCGGGATGGTGGAGGTAGAGGGTCAAGAATGCAAACGGGGCGCGATTGTACAAAACACGTCGAATTATAAAGCGGCGGCGGTGACACCATAAATTTAGACTTCGATCTTCTATGGAGTTTACGTGTTGCGTGAATGTTTCTCCAACTGACATCAATTGCCACCATTCATATGAATCGCGGTACCACGCCCCTCAGGCCTCAGGGTTTAGAACCCCCTCAAACTCGATCTTTGGAAGAGAAAAATGGTTAGTTGGACCTAGCCCCGATGTTCCAGGAATTTGGGGAGCTCACGAACTCTTCACAGCGCTTATCAGGGGTCATGGTGGTCTACGGGCGACAGACGCCGTTGCGCAGCTTTTGAGGGCCGTAGAGGAAGGTTTTGCAGCGTGTTTCGGTCGTGTCTGAAAGGCACATAAATTCGGAAGGATTAGGTTGATATCCTGTAGGTCACAGGTCACCCACGAGTCGATCCTGAAACTCGCTTTCGTCGTCCTAGTCGCTCCGGGATGTTAAAGTCCGGCCTCGTGTCCGTCTCCCAAAGCCTTCAGGAGCCAGGACGGTGCAGCCTGAGAGATTCAAAGGTCGTCTCTCGCAAAGATCAGCATGGTCGGCACTACTCACTACCGCGAATCATATGCTACGCACAACTCGATATCGTACGCGCGCATTTATCAAGCGCCCACCTTCCAGCACGTTTACTCGTACCAAGATGTTTCATTAAACAACTGGGAGCTGAAACTCCACCGGAGCTTGCCAAGTGCTACAGCAACCAGCCTCCAGGAGCTGCGCTATGACGCAAGCAGCCTGAGGCAGCAGGTACTACTAGGATCGGGACCATGGAATAGACGCCTGGCGCTGGACTACCCATGAGGCCTTTCGAAAGATATATAAGCAGATTAGGCCATTCCGAATTGCTCAAGCGGGTACAGAGTTCTTCCATAGCCCCCTTCCAATCCACCCCCTCCTCTCCACCCCGATAGCCAACCATGGCGAACAAGAAGACGATTTTGTATGTACCGTATCCCTCTCTCCAACAGCATTATCATTTACTGAACACGTTTCAGGATCATGGGTGAGACTGGGTCGGGAAAGTCTACGGTTTGTGCCTTACGCCTCTAGGATCACCTTTCTGTCTGACGAAGCCATCGTTTAGTTTATCAACTCCGTCTTTGGCGAAGACACCATGCTCGAAAAACCCGCCCCTGTTGGTGCTGATTCGTTCTCGTGCACCAAGGACGTCGAAGAGTTTCTCTACGAGCGCAAGGACGGCGTGGTAATCTCCCTCGTGGATTCACCTGGCTTCAATAATTTCGGGAATGGCCAAAGGAGCGATGCCGATATTGTGGAATTGATGACCGGATTCCTCAAGCCAAGGTATGCAGAAAGTTCCTGTCGCAAGGGCACATCCCACTGACCCGCTTTCTTTGAAGGGACGGCGAACCTGACCATGGGCCAGGAGTCTTCTCTGGCGTTGTCTTCCTCCACTCCATCAACTCGCTGAACCCAGCAGAACTTCCGGGAAAGACTATGAGGCAGCTCAAGGTTCTCTGCGGCAAGGGTCAGTTGAACAACAAGTTCATCGTAGCGACCAATCGATGGGAAGAATGCCAGTCCGACGACTTGGATGACCAGAGCTCCGAGGAAGAAATGCTCGAAATTCTCTTGGATTCTAACAAGACCCTGAAGGAGTTCCATGACGCGGGCGTTAATTTCGTTCGCACCTGCTCTTTCAACGACCGAGCTACACTTCCGGGGAACTCTGATCAATTCAAGTCTCCACGCGCCATCGTGGAGCAGTTGCTGGGTCTCGGACCTGACGAAGACCTAACAGTTAACGTCGGGGCTACCTCTCATTCCCAGTCCAGGGTTCTGGTTCTGGCAGACGAACTTGAGCCTTTCAAGAAAGAGCAGATTTGGGATGCCTCCGAAGACTCGCAATCCGCGACGAACCATGCACAATCGCATGAGAAACCTGTCAACCAACATCTCAACGGACAGACGGAACGGAGCTGTGACACCTCGCAAGACTCGCAAGACTCGCAGTCTGTGATCAACTATGCGGAGTCGGAGCAGACTCTGACAAACGAAGATAATCAGTGTACCGACGAACAAGAGTGGCCATTCCTCGACTTCGGGAACCATCTGAAGGAGGACCCCCAAATTGTACGTTGTAATCTCCTTCCTACAGTGTCTGATAGATTTTAGACGCTGACGCCCATTCCTCAGTCATTGTTCGTGACCGTGCTCAGAACCTTTGCGGATCACCAGACGCAGGAGCTGAAGAAAATGCACGCTGCTATGCTCAAAGGACATGATTTACTCAACAATCAAGTTGTCGAGTTGAAGCAGGCTCTCGCACTCAGCCAGGAGCAGTCCGCCGAGCAACTCAAGAGTGAAAAGACCTCCAAGCTCGAAACAGAGTGCGAACTTGAGAGCACCAAGGACATTCTCAGGGAGGCGAAGGAGGAGGTGAAGGCGCGGGATCAAGACATAGCTCAACTCAGGCAACAAGTTCAAGTCCAGGCGACCGAGAGAAAGGCTCTGGCCCAGGAGATTGCCTCCCTGAAGGCTGAGCTGAAGGAAGGGAAGGAGCGTGTGCAGTGCACAACCACTCCACTGGAGACGATGTTATTGGAGGAGAAAAAGAAGTCGGGGGAGCTGGGGCGAGAAGTGGCTCGCCTCAGGACGCAACTGGAAGACGGGACTCGGCGAATTACCTCTTTGGAGAGTGAGCTGGAGCAGGGAAGGAAGAAGGCGGAGGAACAGGCTTGCGTGAACGAAGTTCATTCGCAGCATGTCGCTTGTCTCGAGCAGGAGCTCCAGGAGAGCAAGACGATGTTAGGAACTTTGCTTCAGGAGTCTACTCACCTCGGGAAGGAAGCACAAGACATATCCAGTCGCAGGTTTTCCACGGGCCGGAACGTCTCCTTGGAGCACGACTTGGCCCCAGTGAGGAGGCAATTCGAGAGGATTGAGGGCAGGCTCCATACGAACGGGAGCACCTCCTCGGAGACGGATTCAAAGGCGAGGAAGACTCATGAATTCCCGCACCAGTGCGAGGCTACGAATAAGCCGATTACCTCCTCTGGGCAAGAGTTGAGTTCATACCAGAATGTTCCATCTCGAGTTCGAACTTCAACTCTGCAACAATTCCAGCGGCCACCCACCCACCCATCATTGAGACGGGGATCTCTGACGCGAGCGGCACCTCCTATCCCCCCACGAACTGCTTCATTGTCACCGACCAACCAATCAATACGGTTCCCCGCTATTGCTGAATCCCCAGACGCAGTTCACGATTAACAATGCCATCTGAATCCCCCTCACCGTCATCCTCTTCAGCCTATGTAACATCACTATGCATTATGCCCTGTCCATTGTTACCATATGTCTACCTCTCTTTCACGTCACTCCATTCAACTATGTCACCCCGATTCTCAAATTCAGCCTTTTCCTGTACGATTAGTATACTTTTTCAGTTTCGAGCCTCCTGTGCCCGTCATCTCCTCCGAGTCTGCTCTACAGAACTGATTCATCCTGTATATAATATAGCCTAGGTGGCGAGTTTTATGGCCAAATGTTATCTATTGTCTTTGTGATGTCTGCCAGAAATGAGAACACCGTGTCTACTTAGTGATCGTTCTATCTACGGGCGAGACGCCGTTGCGCAGCTTGAGAGGCCGTAAAGCCTAAGGTTTCACAGCGTGTTTTCGTCGTGTATGAGTACGAAAGAAATTAACATTTGGAAGGATGTACCACTGGTCACCAGTCACCCACGAGTCGACCCTAAAATTACTACTATTTATTCTGTCCTAGTCGGTCCGGGGCTACCCCTTGTGTTCGCCTACCAACGCCTTCGGGGGTCAAAACGGTGGAGCTCCAGGGATTCAGAGGACTTATCTCGCGAAGATCAAGATGGTCGGAGCCACCACACCGGCGATTCATATGCCACGCATGCGCACTTATCAAGCGCCCACCGCCTCCATGTTCCCTCCACGTTCACTCGCACCAAGAGACTTCATTAATTTAGTCGGGGCTGAAACACCTCCGAAGCTTCCTATGTGCTACAGCACCTATAGGAGCTGCGGTACAAAGCAAGCAGCGCGGCCTGAGGCAGCAGGTACTACTAGGATAGGGACCATCGAATAGGCGCCTGGCGCTGGACTACCCATGAGGCCTTTCGAAAGAGATATAAGGCCTTTTCCAGTCGCTCAATAGGCCACAGAGACCTTCCATAGCCCCTTCATCCTCCACTGATTCACTCCCCGCTCTCCACCCTCTCCGATAGCTTTGTTTAATCATGGCGAATAAGAAGACGATTTTGTATGTATCACATCCTCTCTCCAGGGTGCTTGTTTTGACCACGTTTCAGGGTCATGGGATCGACGGGGTCGGGGAAGTCTACAGTTTGTGTTTACACCTCTCAGCTTGCGCTGCTTGACGAAGCCATCTAGTTCATCAATTCCGTCTTTGGCGAAGACCCCAAGCTCGAGAAACCCGCCGTTGTCGGAGCTGAGTCGTTCTCGTGCACCAAGAAGGTCGAAGAGTTCCTTTACGAGCACAAAGACGGCCTGTCAATCTCCCTCGTGGATTCACCTGGCTTTGATAACTTCGAGGACGGCCCAGATTCCAAGAGCGATGCCGAGATTATGGAAATGATGATCGACTTCCTCAAGTCAAGGTATGCAGGTTCCTGTCGCAGACACAAATCCCGCTCACCTGCTTTGAAGGGATGGCGAATCTGAACATGGGCCAGGAGTCTTCTCTGGCGTTGTCTTCCTGCATTCCATCAACTCGTTGAACCCAGCAGAGCTTCCGGGAAAGACGATGAGGCAGCTCAAGGTTCTCTGCGGCAAAGATCAGTTGAACAACAAGTTCATCGTAGCGACCAATCGATGGGAAGATTTCCAGTGCGACGACTTGGATGACCAGAGCTCCGAGGAAGAAATGCTCGAACTCCTTCTGGACTCTAACAAGACCCTGAAGGAGCTCCATGACGCGGGCGTTAAATTCGTTCGCACCTGCTCTCTCAACTACCGAGTTACACCTCCGGGGAATTCTTATGAATTCAAATCTCCACGCGCCATCGTGGAGCAACTGCTCGGTCTCGAACATGAGGAAGACCTCATGGTCAACGTCGAAGCTACTCGAACGTCCGATTCCCATTCCAGGGTTCTGGCAGACGAAACGGAGCCTGTCAAGGAGGAGCGGAAGTGGACTCTCGAAGACTCGCCATCCGTGACGAACCACGCGAATTCGCAGCAGGCGGAGACAAACGAACAACCTCTCGGTCAGCATCTCAACGGACACACTGAACGGAGCTATGATACACCAGAAGATTCCCAGTCTGCGACCAGCTGTGCGGAGTCAGAGCAGGCAGAGACAAACGAAGATCCTAGTCAGTGTACTGACGAACGAGAGTGGCCATTCCTCGACTTCGGAGACCGTCTGAAAGAGGACCCGCAAATGGTACGTTTGCAGCCCCAGACCTATGACTGCTAGACGCTGACGCAATTCCCCGCAGTCATTGCTTGTTACCGTGCTCAAGTCTTTTGCGGACCGCCAGACGCAGGAGCTGAAGAGCATGCACGCCGCCATGCTTAAAATGCTGGGCAGCCAAGTTGTCGAGTTGAAACAGGCTCTAGGACTCAGCCACCAGCAGCCCATCAACCCCGTTTCAGGACTTCGCGGTCAAACCAAGAGCGAAAGGGATCGCATCGATACCTCTAAGGAGACAAAGGAAGAGTTCGAGGCGCGGGATCAAGAGTTAGCTGGCCTTTGGCAGAAGGTTCAAGCCCAGGGGGCCGAGCGAGAATTAGTTCGCCTCAGGACGCAATTGCAAGATGGGACTCGACGAATTGCTTCTTTGGAGACCGAGCTGGAGCAGGAAAGGGAAAAGGCGGAGAAACAGGCTCGGGTGAACGAAGCTCTTTCGCAGCAAGTCGCCTGTCTGGAGCAGGAGCTCCAGACGAGCAAAACGACGTTAGGATCTTTGGTTCAGGAGTCTGCTCATCCCAGGAAGGAAGTTCAAGACAGATCTACCAGCCGTAGATTTTCCACGAGCCGGATCTCACCTACTACGGGGCACGGCTTGGCCCCAGTGAGGAGGCATGTCGAGAGGATCGAGGGCAGGCTCCATACGCAAGGTGTCCCCTCAAAGACGGATTCGAAGGCGAGGACTCGGAAGACTCGGGATCTCCCGAAGATTGAAGTTCAAGGCTTAGTTTCCCAGGCTTTGAACTGGGAGCAAGAGTTGAGAACATACGAAAATGTTCCATCACCATCTCCATCTCGAGCTCGAACTCCAACTTCAGCCCAGCAATCCCCGCGACCACCCACGCACCCATATTTGAGGCGGACAGCCCTGACGCGAGCAGGTGCACCTCTCAGCGGTGCTCCATTGACACCGAGTCAATCCGGTTCCCCGCTGTTGCTGATTAAAAATCCCAAGACGCCGTTCGCGGCTAACTTGCGATCCCCCTCGCTGTCATCTTCTCCAGCGCATTGAACATCACTATGCATTATGCCCAGTCCATTGTATTCATATGTCTATCTCTCTCTCACCGTCTTCATCCAACCATGTCCGAACGCCGACTCTCTAAGCCGACCTTTTCTTGTGCGATTAGCGCACCCCTTCAGTTTTGAGCTTCCTGTGCTCGTGATGACCCCTCCTCGTGCTCTCAATGACCCATCCTGTATATAGTATATATTAGCCCTGGTGGCGAAATTTCTGGTCAAATGTTATATATTGTATTTGTGATGTCTGCCAGACATGGGAGCACCGTGATTGCGCCTATTGCACTTCACTAAAACACCAGTACAGCGACTTGTCTCCTATTTGAAATTTGAATGGAGATGGACGACGGTTTACCGCTTTAGCAGTTCACAATTCCATAAATATAGTTTCATGCATCGTGTCCAGAGGACGCACAATTTTCTAGCTAAAGGACAAGATCAAGGAACAGCCACGGGGCCGGTATACGCATGGATAGTATGGTCGTTGCATCCAGCAGGTGTCTGGTACGAATATGGGCCAAGATTGATATAGACATCGCGATTGCCCTGGGCATCAGGGCACACGAGCCAGGCCTAATGATTTTCAGAGCAAGTCAGGACACCAGTCGTAAACCAAGCAACAATTTCAACCACGTACGTTGTTCTGAGGTCGGCTGATAGCAGGATCGCTCCACTCCAAAGTATCCCCACTCCACCGGAAGCTACCTGAGGTTGCAGGCGTCGCCGACCAGGACACCTTGAGCTTCTTCGCTGCCGAGTCGGTTTTGGGCTCCACAACAGCGTACAGCAGTGTCTGTTGTCCTTCAACACCTTGGATTAGTTGGCCATTGACGACTCGGAAGAGGGCGCTGGTCATGTAGTCTCCCAAGATCGCGTCGCCTGGTGTACCCCAGGTCTCGGATCGGAGGTACTTGTGGAAGTTTGGATCGGTCTATGACATCCACGTCGGATCCGTTAGCGGTTTTTTGCGTCGACGACAAAAAACAAACGTACCACAGCCCGAACGAACGAGTACCCATTCACAAGGGTAGGGGTACCTGATGGTGCACTCGGGACACTGACAGTGGGGTTTGGCGTCGTTGTGGGAGTTGGAATGGGTGTTGTCGGGGTAGGGGCGCTGGAGGTAGGAACAGGAGTGTTTGCACCAGGGATACATTGTGAGTACCACTGGTTGGTGACTGAGCACGTGTAGCCGGAAACACATGTTGTGGGACCCGACCAGCCTTGCCCACCGCACTATCGTAGTTCAAGTCGAGTCAGACCCCAAGCAAGGATAATCAGAAATGAGGATTGACATACCTGGCCATAAGCTGGTGCAGAAGACTGACTCCTCACTCCAGTCGAAAAGAAAACGCAAGCAGCTGCAGCAACAAAGAGTCCCTTGCCCATCCTAGCGAGAAATGTTATCAAGCGGTTGCTCTGAACGTGTATCGCTGGCCATCTTTTATATACACAGCGCCTTGTTCCAGAACACCGTTGCCTCCTACCACATCCGCCAATGCACGCCGAGCAAAAGCCATTTTCTCGGGATGTCAAGCCAAGCCACCTGGAGAAGTCAGCTCTAATAATATTGGCCGTCGGTTGTTTGTCGGAACGACCGAAGACGTTCTTCGTTCATTTATGATCACGGCGACTCCGGTTGATCATCCACTTCGTACTGGAAGCAATGCCCGTACCCAATTCGTGCTATTCTTAGTTTTAATCACACAAGTATACATCTCATACTTCGAACCTGCATCGGGAGGTGAGTACGGTGTGACCACAGTGGGAGAATTGGCGACCGACCTTTCTACGACTCTACCCTCTAGGGTTTGGATTCTCCATCCCTACTGCGGATCTCATTTTTCTTCGCAGGCACTCTCCTCCATCGGGGGTTGCTGCATGAGCATCCGGTCCAAGACCACGATAAGCCAGTCGTCATTACCCAAAGGGTCGTTGATTGGCGCCCGCATTTTGGGATAACGAAGACCTGGACTTTCTGGTTTTATATAGCTGGATGATTTCTGAGCATTGGTGTGTGTTGGACGACCGCAAGAAGCGGCTTTGGTGTCCTGCCGCGCATGACCGACGGACGGCGTTGGACGAGGAAGGATGTGATGATCACGAGGTGCAATGTGGAGGACGGTTGTCCATTGCGAGAGGGGCACACTGCCTGCCAAGATCAAAGGCACCAGGCTCGAGGAAACGATCAATACAGATCCGGGGGATCTCGCTAACGAATACACTGAGACGTGTATTTGTCAATCCCCGAGTGCTGTAGAACAGGATACCGAACTCACATAATATTATGTCACACCCGATTGCATATACAATGGGATGCTGAGTATTTTTTATTGTCACGGTTAGGGCTTGATGAAGGACCCTGGGATTTAAACGGTCAGCTATCTGAACTATTCTCGCAGCGAGGTGGCTGAAAGGTTACCGTGACATACCCGAGACTGATGAGAGGGTAGAAACAGATCAAAAAGCACAATAAGAGTCCGCGTTGAAAGAATGTCAGATCCATTGATTCCCATTCCAGAAGGGGGAGCAAGGAAATTGTCATGGAATAGACACCATCTGACCAGTCATCAAGGGCGTCGAGGAGTTCGAGTTTGTCCGCCATGAGCTCCAGGGAAAATAGCAAGCAACCCAAAGGTGTAGATCGCAGACACTCTTATGCGGGGAGTGAGTATGCGGTCCGCAGCGGGACACGTTGGTATGACCGCGACCCTTGGTATGCACACGTTGGGCTGCGTAACAGCTACACCGAAAGACAAACAGCTCTGACACGTTCTATTATAAGGATATAAGTGCAAAAAAGGTATTAGGTGAAGGGACGTCGAAGTACAATACCAAGTCCATGAGTCGACAAACGAGGGGAATATGAATTTCATTGTGGAGGCATCAGTACGATTCTGCCCAAGTGGCTTCTTTTTCTGGAGCCTCCGATTTCACAGCATCCGATTCCTGGGTATCCTGGTGCTCAGCGGAGCCGGCTTCAAGGAGCGCAGTATCCTTGCCCTCGAGGGCGACTGGCGAGTGTGAGCTACCAGTGAGAGTATTCAGGATGTAGTCTTTGATGTCAGAGGCCCACATCGCAGCACCGCCAAAGCCATCTTGACGTGTCATGACTGCGAGTCGTAGTAGCAAAAAGGACCCGACCAGCATCGCTGTCACAAAAGCAGCTGCGATTGCTGTTCCAAATAGCACTGAGAGTAGCACTGTTGCTTTTGGCGAGGGTCAACTTTGGACAATCATAATTACAGAGATGACTTACAGAAGATCAAGATTGCTCCAATTGAAGCGAGTAATACGGATATGACACCCGCCAGTATGAACGCGACCAGCGTTCCGCCCATTAGCGTCCTGCCGAGCTGTGGTTGGTGCTAGTCGAAGGTCACCCAATGTAGAAAGCTTACAGATAGGTGCCAAGTGGAAGGAAGCTGAAGATGAGGAATACGATCGCAAAGACCTAGACGTCGGTGCAAAACTGTCAGCGACAAACACCGTCTGAGTCGCACGAGCGTGCTGAATGGAACTTCACCGTCAAAATGGGCTTCCGGTCAAATGAAGCATCCACAAAAGCTATTCCAGGTCGAAGGTATGATTCGAATAGCTGCTCAAACCTAAAACTCAGCCGTGTTAGCTACCTCTGGTGAGAAGAAACCGCCGGGCGGGGCTTGGATGGTTAACTCAATTGCGAACCTGTCGGTGAAGGCTTGAACGGAAGAGGCGCTGTTGAAGAAATAGGATGACAGCTCTTCCACTCTTCTGTATCCTGAACGTTGCCCTCCAGTTTTTTCTCCCGTGGCACTGGTTCCCATCGCACTAGATGACACAGACAGAGTAGACGTAGCAGATCAAGAAAGAGAGCACTGGCAACCGCAAGTTGATGAGCTTGATGGCTGATGAGCTCAGCTGCCCGGCATCGGACATCTCCGACAAGTATGACGTCACGCGTCGCTCATCACCCGGTTCATACTTGTCTTCTCTTTCAAGTCAAGGAGCACATGCTTACAGTCAAGTCATTCTAGCTGCCATCGATGAAATCCACGGGGAACTCATGTCAATTTTGCCTCACCTTCTAGTCGGCGATCGCGAAGTCAAGTATACTTGAGCTTCCATGTCTAATCCAGGCGATTTTATGCGCCGGTTGTAACTCTTGGAGAGAGAGTCCACCCTTTCTCCTTCGAGAGTGATTGAAACAAAGGTATAAATGCTAGCGCAAACTCCCAGTAGTGAGCACGATTGACCCACCGCTCGAACTCGATATAGCTTTGCCGCCATGCTCTTCAACGCCAAGGTTAGCAAGCCTCGGAACCGGTACCGTCAGCACCATCGCTGACTAGATTACCTTTTGCCTAGTTTTTAATCACAGTCGTCACATCTGCTCTGATTGCTACAGTCGCTGCTCAATCGCCACTTATTACGTGCTATAACAGCGAGGGCCTGACAGACGATTGCAGAGGGTTCATCAATCAATTCTGCGCCCATGCTGTAGCCAACTCTGTACTAGTTTCTTCTCTTCCTCAATTGTTCGAAGTTAATTTGTTTTTTCTAGTACAACCCATATGATAACATGAGCCGTTGCTTTAACCAAGGTGGTAACAGATGTAGGTGCCCTGTCTGGAGCGATCTTTGTCCGTTTTGACTTTAACATTGGACTTCAAACTCAGGCGATTTGACGGTCTGGCTTGACAACCCAAACAGAGGAGATCGGGTTCCCAGCGAGCAGAACTGCAGAGCGGTTCTCCAAGCTGCTTCCAATCGATGCAGTGCTGTATGTCGCTCATGCTCTCTGCATGTCCAATTTCATTCTAATGTCTCAACAGGGAGGCTTTGGCCGGTTGCCCGACAGACCCTTCCGGTTTGCCATTAATCCCAACTATGGCCAGTGCGGAGGAGATAGCGACTGTGTTGCCAATGCCGCCAGAGCCAACACTGCTGCTGCTGTCGCCACGGCCGCTTGACGTGTTTTCTAACATATACAGCTTTTGTGGGACTAGTGCTTCAGTGCAGAAGGATTGGATGTAGCTTTCTTTGAATGTTAAGCAGTATGAACTTCGGGGACGGAGGATTTCTCTGGATTGCAGACGGAGAAAAGAGTCTCTCTGGATAGCCTAACGTTTTTTCCAGTCAGCCTGACTTTAGGTTGTTGCAGCCGAGTTATCCTGAACAGTTCCAGCCATGCTCGGGATTCCCGCGTGTGAGAATGGCTCTCAGTATGGCTGAGGAGCGCTATCAGCGGCCTTGGAAAGGCAATATCCGTTTCAAGCAGAAAACGCTGCGGATTGCCTCTGAGTCATTAGTACAGTTGCTCCGCTCTTAAATAGGGCCAAAGCAAAGTGGTAAGGTATGGCAAGGCCACTGAAGATGAAAGGACTATTCCAACAAAGAGACGGGACGTGCGCGTGCCAAAGACTCGAGGTAGGCTAACTCAAGCCTGCCACCGCCACAGTCAACAGCTAAGCGATAACCCGTGAGAATACGTACATGAGTCAGCGATGATGCCCGACCTGGAATGCCGGATGCCGGAAGGGGCACAATGCCTCCTCCTCGCTCCCCCTCACGGCTCGCTCACCTTGTTCCCTAAAGATTCTGGTTATGTGCGGTTACAACGTCAAGGAAGCTTTATGAACAACTCTAGAGAAGCTCTGAGTGTGCTGTTGGGCGTTTATTGTCTCGGGGCCAAAACGAAGCCTCTTTTTCGTCGACACACGTCGCTCAACCTGCCGGGCTACCATAAGCGGCGCCTGCATTCGTTGTTTACAGCTCTTGGGCTTGTCAGGCAACCGTTTCCTTGATAACATAGGAAGATAATGTCTATGGCGTGCCTCATGTCCACGAGGGCCAAAGCTCAGGGCTTGTCGTCATGCAACCGGGAAGAGCCTGCAGAAAGACAATAATGAGTCCCTCATATCGCGTCGCGATTGCATACTCCCCGAACAGCACAGTCTACTCTTCTTCCGTATAAATTGCAGCTCAGAGAAGGAAATGAAAATCTCAACTACCCAACCCCAGCTCTAGGCAAGTGTGTTCACTGGCCTACCGTCATTTGTTAGAATTGACCGCAGGATTTAGATCTCACTTTTGCAAATCTTTGAAGTCGTATCACGCCCTCCTTCGCACTATGTCATACAGCCACTTGTCATACCCAGACACGACCCAATTTCCCTTCCACCCACCCGAATACGACCCCATAGCCATCCGAGAGCTCAATGACGCCGGGGTGCTGCACTTTGGCCCTAACGATATGTATAGCAAGCCCTGGTTCAACCACGAGGAGCAGCGGCAGGAGTATTACAACAAGTTTCCAAATGCTTATTACCAGCACAAGGACCCAGCGAAACGCGGTTTCGTCACCCCGTACCAGAGGAAATCCGCCGTTTCCAAAGTCCCTGCAGAACTCTGGATGACGATCGCACAATCGGGCGATCCTACACCTGTCGGAGCCATCATGCCGCTATCCCAAGTATCCGGTGGGCTCCGAGAGGTCGTGGGGAACATGTCGGAGCAGTACACGACCCTCCTTTTCCAGCCTTTGGGACCGAAGAGAAAACTTCCTAGTCGCCAACAGGTTCGCGAACGGGTGCAGAAGTCTGGTAACAGGCCATTGACTATCGCCTTCGCTGTGGATTGCGTTGATTCGGAGATGCCTTCAGGGCTTCTTGACATCATGAAGGAGCTAATGTGTTGTCTCTCCCGGTGGCAGGACGTGACATTGTACGTGCCTTGGACGCACGGAATGGTCGAGTTGCTCAATCGAGGTGATGGGCCCCCTACGATGTTGCGCAGCCTCAGGCTCGAGGGCCACACGACGTACCAGTCTCTCGATCCGTTTGTCTCCTCCTTGGTTCGATACGCCCAATCTATCTCAAGATTTCATTGGGTAGATACCTTCGGTCAAGAGTCATACAACAGCTCGGGATTCGCCACGGCACTCCCCATGAATTTCGGCAATCTCTCCCAATTACATCTCGATAACCCCCTCGTCCTTCCCGACGCCTTTTTGATCTTGTCTCAAACACAGAGGCTCGTCAGCCTCGAGATCAACAACCTTTCGATTGTCGAAACGGATCCTCGGACAGCTCCCACTACCTGGATTTCCCTCCCAATGCTTGTCTCGATGAAGCTCGTGGTTCATTTCGAGATGTTTGAAGCCCGGTCAAATGTATCGTTGGTGGGGCCTCTAATCAGCTACCTCATCGCTCCAGCACTTCGACACGCGCATTTTGGATTTGACGAGAATTGGGACCAGAGCGCTTTCGCGTCTTTGCTCCGGAAATCCAACTGCCAACAACTTCAATCGCTGGTATTCGATACCGTCTCAATTACCGAAGAGAATTTGAAGGAAACTGTGCAGTTCTCTATGCTCCAGGGCTCTCTACAGTCGCTCACCATCAAGACTGCTGAGCAGCCGTGGTCACCGCTCTCGCAGAAGGTCTTGGAGAGAATGACACCGTCGGCCAAATCCTCCAGATCCTCGGCGAGCTGTTATGTCCCAGGGTTGCGGAAATTGTGCGTCAATCTCTTTACGATTCAACGGCTCAATGGGCAGTTTGCGGAGATGGTCAAGAGTCGGGCGGCTTCTGGACTCTTGAAAGAGGTGGAGATTGTCGGAACTGAAGACGTTGGTTCGAGGTTCCTAAAGCGGATGCCGCAAGACGTTGAAGCTGTGAACACACTTGGGCCGACGATGGGTTTGAAAGTTACGATTTCGGCGAAATGAGTGACGGACTTGAACACACGCTCTCTCTTTATCACGAACAATTCCTCACTCACTCGTATGATATCATGAATGGACTGGCCATTGGGACCCACGGACTAGGATCACATCTGTACACTATCATTCTTGGATGGCGGCACACGCTAGCATGTATTTATGACTGACTCTCTTGAGCTCTTATTCTTATGTAGAATAGCTTGTATACCCCTGCATACCCACTGTATCAGTAGAAAGTACCAATGCTTGCAAATCGGGATTCAGGTCTTCTCATGATCCTGCTTAGGCTGCTCCACCTTGTCTGCTTCTAATAGGCTTGATATCCGCCAGTGAGCTTCTTTCCGTGCTCTCGTGGATCATGCATGCCAGTCTATCATGCCCACACGCAGCCGTAACGGTGATAAACCCCTTGTTTGTTGAATGTTCGAGCTGCCGCGAACCACTGGTACACACCGAGTATACCCACATCAATGAATAAACATAGTGCCAACTAAACTGCGCCCTGAATGTAATTTGGCGCGTTGGATTTGACATGACTAGCCAGTCCTTATTTTTTCAAGACGCAAGACAGGATAAATGAGTTGACATCGGCGCTTACCTATTTTTGAGCAAGGACGAGAAGGAGCACTGCCGGACCTGTTCAGATCAGAATTATCTTGAAACCTGCCTATTTCCATCAAAGAATTTGCCGGCGCCACCACTTCCAAGCAAGAAAAAGGGTCCAGAGCAGTGCGCTCATCATCCCTTCGACGTGGAGGTCTCCGACCTTGTCATCGACTCGCCCGTCGACGCGCATCGCTCAGCATGCGGGCTAGGAGAGCCTTGCGATGCTTTAGACTCAACAACCTTCTCCTTCTCGCCTTCTTTGCCGCACTCTTCGTGTTCTGGAGAAATGGGTTCCGAGAACGCCGACCAGAGGAATTGGACCCGGACACTCGACCCGCCTCTGCTGCAACCAGCACGAGCAATGGGTGGTTCTCAAATCGTGGTTCACGGAAGAAGAAGGGCTCGGAGGATACGAGGATTAGGGAACACCCGATACCCAGGATGATGAGGGAGGCCGAAGAAAAGTTTAATGCGAAGGTGGCACGTCAGAGCAAGACGCTGGATGCTGCTGTTGCGGAGTATAGGCGACGGTATAACCGGCATCCTCCAAAAGGTTTCGACGACTGGTGGGAGTTCGCGAAGAAGTTCGACTTCAAGATGGTCGATGAGTTCGACATCCTGATGGAGGACATGGCACCGTTCTATGAACTGCCCGGGATTGAAGTGCGAAGGAGGGTATCTCAGGTACGTTGTCCAGTTGTTGTGCTTCAGGGGATGTGCCACGACGGCCGGTCTGGTCATTCCCTGCGATGATCTCAGGCTCACAATAGTGTTTAGGTCGGCGAACTTCCTTCAATAGATCTGGTCCGGGTCAACAAAGGAGTCGTTACCGTTCAGAACATGCAAAAAGGCTTCAAGGACTCTGAAGTTAGCGCTAGAGCTCGGGGGTTCCGTTCGATGATGGGCCAATTCGTGAAACGTGTGCGTGGCCTTTCGTTCCCCTCCGACGCTTCATGCTGAACCCTTTCTCCAGCTACCAGACATGGACTTTCCTATCAATGCCAAAGCAGAAGGGCGTGTCCTGATTCCCTGGGAGCACCAGCAATATCCCAACCTCACGAAACAAGATTCATCAGGTCCGTCTATCTCTTGCATCAATATCACCATCCATAAAACTCCTCATACGTTTATTAATTTACAGGTGGAGTCGATGACATGCTTGGAGGACCGTTCGACCCTGATTGGGGTTCAGACGGGAACGTATGGGAAGCCTGGCGTCGAACCTGCCACCCCGAAAGCCCTTCTCGCCGCCTCTACTCGTCTCTACGCGATTCCTTTGTGACGCGGGCGTCAAATTACCTGCAACGATCAACTGTAACAGCGGGAGATGAGTTCGGTTTCATGGAAGGCACTGCGGCGGATTTCGATTTCTGCAAGAACCCCCATGCGCATTATTCTCAAGGCCATTTCTTTACGGATTGGAGGTCGATCCCCGTCCTGTATCCGGTGTTCAGCCCTGCGAGAGCAAAAGGGTTCATGGACGTTCGGATACCAAGTCATTATTACTATGGAAGCACCAAGGGATATACCTATGGGTGGGATTTCGAGAAGAAAGTCCTGACGGCTGTCGATAAGATGGAGAAGCCATGGGAGGAAAAGATTAACAAGATCTTCTGGAGAGGTGCTACAACGGGTGGTGGTAGTCATCCTCCTGGGTTCTCGCCTCAGTATCAGCGTCATAGGTGCGTCTTCCCGTTAATTACGCGGATTCTAGCGAGAGATTCTAATTAACATCACCCTCTCTTGGGTGCTGGTTGATAGATACCTACGGATGACATCCGACCGCTCCAACGATACTCGCGTCGTTACCTTCAACTACCCCCAAAATTCAACATATTACACCTCCATCGAAATGCCAATTTCTCAACTCAACGACGAGATCATGGACGCCGCCTTCGTCAAAGTCTCTGGACTCTACCCTGGGGGTCTGAAAGCTTTGATGGACCATCATCGGTTCGCAGATCCAGTGCCGCTAGGCAGACATTGGTCCTACAAGTATCTCGTCGATCTCGATGGGATGAGTTATAGTGGCCGCTTCCTATCGTTTTTGGCTAGCGATAGTGTGCCCATCAAAGCTACTGTCTATACCGAGTTTTATTCCGACTGGATTCAGCCTTGGTGAGTGGTCGATCCTTCTTCCTGGCACTAGTTCATGATCTACGGCCCTTCCTTGTCTTCCTATCCGAATTTGTGTCTCTTCCTCGTGTCTCTCCCATCTCTGACCTCCTACCTTCTAATTTTAGGCTGCATTTCATACCGCTTTCGCCTAGCTACAAAGAGATATATAATATCTTTGCGTACTTTTCGGGGCCTACGCAGGGTATGTTGGAGGCGGTAAACTCGACGCTTGCGCTTTTCTCTCCGGAAGAGAGATACTCGGCACAGGATGCGGAGCTAAGGAAGATTGCAGAGGCGGGAAAGCAGTGGAAGAAAACGATGGGGCGGACGTTGGACATGGAAGGTGAGTATCATCCCTTCCCGTCCCGAGGGTTCCTATTCGCTTGTTGCTAATTCGTCTCTCTTTCGTTGCAGTCTATGTATATCGGCTATGCTTAGAATGGGCCCGACTTTGGGCTGATGATCGCAGCGTGATGGACTATGTCCCGAAGGCACCATAGCACAAGTGCTTGCTTCTTTATCGGTCCTCACCGCTGGAGGTGGTCATCATTTATTGTCTGAGGACGAGCCGGGGCTGTCGAAGCTTGGGCAATTGGTGCTCGCATATAATACTTATTACACCCACCCATAGAGCTGACCTATTATTTGTATTATTATTGCTGTCGACCCTCCTCATGTTGTCCTATCATCACCAGTTGCATGTTATACTTACAACCTGTTGTTTGCTCAATCAATGGACTGTAGATTAGCGTAGAGAAGACCTGAACTGGTTAAGAGACTGGCAGTATGTATCACCAACAAGACGATCCGAATAGAGAGGCGGGCATGCGACCGCCGTTCGCGGAGTTCGTGTCTTCACTACAAATGAACAGACGTCAACCCGGACTCGAGAAAACTCCAGTAACGACGCCATTGTCTTCATTATATTGTACAAGATTCTGCGTGGTTACTAGTAGTCTCTCTATCCGCCAAAGCAACGTCCGAAATGACTGCTAAACGAGGTGATTAATTCGGGCCCAATGAGTCCAAGAAATGGGAAACAAACGCACCCCAAGAGCTTTGTCTTACTGCTCCTCCTTGTAGTCTTTTGAAAGGGTCTCTGCATTTACAGAGAGGATGTGGTAGCCAACGGCTGTGACCATGGACAGCACGCCCAGCGCGTTTGCCAGGCTGTATAATGTTTGGTGGGACATCATGGTTGGTTTAGGCCTTAAAAAAGAGCAAAAACAAAATTCAGAGGTTGTAAATGCTTCAGATATGTTAGAAAACCTACCACAAATGTAGTGCGCAAAGGCAAACGTGGTCGTTGTTGTAGCGAAAGCGGTAATCGTGGCCCCTTTCGGTCACTGACGTTTGTTTGTTCTTTTGTTTGGCCGACCGCGGACAGGAACGGATTCGCTTTGCCGGCGTTGTGCACGCTCCTCCTCACCCAAAAACTCTTCCGCTCATTATTGCTTGTAGTGGTCGTATTCTCTTCTTGTATTCGTCATGAGGCCATCAATTGCACGATTCAGTGATATGCCTGGAGGTGAGCAACGCCCAGTACATTTACACCTGGCATTGAGCTGAAATTTTGTTTCCCCGACGTCAGGCAAGGTCTACGTGAGTTAGCCAATGAGGTGTTGTGGAATTGGGAGGACGGGTGACTGAATGGCGTTGTGTTTAGAACCTCTGGTGGGGTGACAAGACCGGTGTACCACAGAAGGGTCTCATCACATACAGTGCGTATTGCAGCACCCCTCTCACCTCGCTCATGTAACTCACCACTTCGTGTTTGGTAACGTCTGGCAGCTCTCTCGCCATACCAGTCCAAAGCTATGCCTAAATGGTTCTCGTCATACCTCTTCAACGGTGTCCGCCGTCTCTCTGGAGAGTTCCTCTTCTTTGCCATTCCCTTCGCTGTCGGTGCGTCTTTTAGTTTATAACCCGGTTACGGACCAAGAGTCTGACTGAAGGTGGAACTCTATTTAGGCTACGGTACATACTCGTGGGCCAAGAGCTACGATGCCTACCTCAACAGCAAGGAGGGACACATCGCACACGCCGAAGAGCACTAGAGCAACCAGTTTACTCCTTAGACGTCTATTCTCCGTACTTTGCGCCGCATACCAATCATATAATCCATTACAGCAAGGATTTTTGGAAACTTTCCTGAACCCCGTGCCAGACGAAAGGATTCGCGCAGGACAATGACCATTGACGCTGGGAGACATAAGCCTCGAATCTTGGGGCTCTGAGCGAGTGAGCGCCGACTCGGAATTCGCGTGGTATAAGTCTAGGATTTCCCTCCCCTTTGGGCGTCTGCAGTTCTTTTCTTTGCCCTCTGGCTGAAGATCAGGCGGGCGATGTCCCAGTCGTAGTCATCTGGAAACATCGACAAGACGTTCGCGCGTTAGCAGACCTTCTGGAGTTGGACCTCCAGGCAAGCAGTCAGCTGGCCTTGGACATGCGGGCCAGCTTTATCTTCGCCTAATTGTCACTTTCATAGCGTCCATTTTTGTCTTGGAAAGGACATGTTTCGTCCCCGAAAGTTAGGCCGGGCTGAGGCGCGCGGAGGGAATAGTCACGTGAACACACCCCGCCAACTGAACAAAATACAAGACTCTTCCACCATACTTGATTCACAAGTAGAGCTTATTGTCCCCTTCGGGGTGACATACGAAAAAATTGGAACGATACAGAGAAGATTAGCATGGCCCCTGCACAAGGATGACACGCTTTCCCGGAGTGGTAGACCTACGGGTCTCAATATTTATTTTGCTTCTTCTCCTTACACATCCCTCTCTCACCAAAGCTTTGTTGACGGTTTGCACTCGCACCGAGCTTGGGTCCATACTTTTACCGACACTTCCTATGGCACTATTGAAAGGTGACTGACTGACTGCTCTGGGCTGTCAAATCGGATATAGAGGGCGGGTGCTCGTTTAACGATACTCTCCCTAGATTTCACACAGAATCATGAAGAGGCCCTGGCAGCTGACCACTCTACATATGCCAATGGCCTGACCTGCTTGAGACGTTGGCTGCATTCAGCAGGATTGGACGGCATCATGTCGTCCACAGCACTCAAGTTGGTCCGATAGTTTGCACCTCAACTCGGTGATTGTTCCAGCTCATACCTTATTTCAACTCTTCGAAGCCGTAAAGACAGGATCTCGTGGCAACCTAATCCGAGTCGCACTACGATGCTTGAGTTGCGAGATACCAACGAAGGGCGAGACATCCTCACAAGTTGCCAGGGGCACTATCAGGCTGTTTAGGCTCCGGAAAACGTAGTATGATCGACTTTCGACCACTCTGAAGAGTTATCGGTGAAGACCTGCTATTGCCTTGCATTTCACGACTGCATCGGACTTTGTCTGCCACTCTCGTGACTATAGGTACTTCGAAAGAATCAGGCTCAATCCTCTCAACATGTACGGCCATTGGCTTGGGTCTTCATGAGATACTAGCGGGGAACACCCATGAATGTCGATGCGTACTCTGGCCCGAGTGTAGCGGTACTCAGGAAAAATTCTTCAACACCGACCTCGCAACCTTGATCATTTTACGACTTGGCCTTTTCTGGGAGCCTGGGCGACTCTTCACAATACGTTTCGGACCTCACACAGCCTTGGCCCTTCGAACGGCCACTTACCGGACTACTGGACAGATGGCTAGCCGTAAGGAAAGCTGTAAAATCCCAGTCTTGGGTCTATAGCTATGCCTCAATTGCAACATTTGCATGTATATTGTGACCGCCGCGCAGCAAAAAAAGTCTTCTCGAGGCGGTACAATGTGTTTTCAAACATTTGTACGCTTCCTAGGCCTCTCCCAAGTACTCACCTTCTTACGGCTATAAATTGAAGAGGAGGCCTCCTTACTCGCAGCCAAAAATTCAGCTACACAACCATGTCTTCTGACAACGTCCCTTCTGACCACCTCGTCCTTCTTCTTGAACCCGATCATCCCTGTAACACTGTCATAACTGACCGGGAGACTGGTGCAGTATATTACCGTGTTGTAACAGAGCATTCGGAGAAGAACCAGGAGTCTGTGACGAAGGTCACAAATGCTCAGGGCAAGCCGGTTGCCCAGTGGGTCTGGAGAGACGTCCGCTCGGATATACTCACTTTTGAAGGCGGAAAAGCCATGGCTGCAAGTTCGTGGCTCAGTAAGAGCTGGGTGCCATTCAAGGAGTATGTGTCCTTCTCGCGGTCTCAAAGGGGTTTGGAATGTTGATGTTTCTGGTGTAGCACGGCTACTTTCAAGGATCTGCAAGGAAGAGGGTTCAAGTGGAAGGGTAATGCCCCTGGTTTGACTCTCCAGGTAATCTCGTATCCCTTCTGAACCACCCCATCGAAGATACTAACATCACTTGTCACATTACAGCTGTGGTCGAAGGACGACAAGGAACATCCTGTTGTTACTTACAAAAAATCCTACCGCTACAACGACCACAAGTTCAGCCCTCCGAAACCGGTTTACGACCCAGCCACTTTGACTGTCTCCCCGTTGGGACAGGAGATCCTAGACATGGCCATTATCTCGTTCTGTCTACTAGAGAAAGACAACCGAATTAGTGGCAATAGCAGCACAACCATGGCCGCATCGATGGCTATTCCACACACCGTCCACCAGATCAAGGTCGACTAAATTACATGGCAGAGGTCTCCTTCATGTAGGTAGCATGTATGGTAGTAGGACTACAACATCGCGTTGTCATGCTCTAGCTATCATCCGAAATGTAGCTCAACCTCAAGGCCAAATAGGGACACTTGTATTATTGACAGACATTGACACAGTATCAATACATTCCGTTCGTGAAAGTTTCGTTCATTTGGAAGACTTGACTGAAAACGGTGCTGTAAATCCAGCAAACATTCAGCCGATACAGAACATGTTGGTACGGAAACGTAGGGAGCTCGCCGAACACGAAAAACCAGTAGGTAAAACTGTAAAACTAAGACTTTGGTCTACTGAACAGACTATGAGAGTGTTCACAATGCCCTTGAGGCAGCAACAGTCTCAAGGAACGACAGAGTTTGCGACCCCGTACGCTAGTAGCCATCAAGGCTACTGGGAAAGGCTGCCGTGACATGCCTCTGACCACGGCGCAAAGGTACATCCACGACGAATTGGGACCTGTGCAGGACGGGAGGAGAAGAAGTGCCTACACTCCAGTGCAGCAGGCAGAAGTATCCTGGCTAGAAACAACAGCAAGGCCAAATTTTGGCAACATTGCAGTAGAAGGTGGTAATTAGCCACCCCTTGCAGCTGGACCTCCTCGTCCTCCTCTTCCCCTACCTCGCGGGCGACCGCCTCGCCCTCGTTCGGAGGGAGGTCCGCCAAGTCCAGCAGGTGGCACTATGACGCCAGGTTGAGCAGCAGGAGCCTTGGAAGGGGCTCCACCAACACTATCGGCACGCTGAGCGATCGCCGGGGCTTTGGCGTTCGGGGGACCAGAAGGTGGACCACCGCCACGTCGGTTGCGATGGCGTTGGGGAGACGGCGGAGGTTGTGCGGCAGCGGGAGGCTGGGCGTCTTTCACCTCTTTACCCCCTGTCGCAACACTGGGCTCTGTCTTGGAGGTGGAAGCTGCTGTTGAGTTCGCATCGGCGGCGGCGGCCTCTTTCGCCCTCTCCTTCTCCCTTTCTTTCCGGGCCCGTGCTGACGCACCAACCTCTGCAAGTGCGACTTCAAGGTGTCGCCCTAGGATGGCTCGACCCCTTCGCTGAGGAGCGGGCGCATCAGCCTGGGGAGGAGCAGCACTAGACGCTGCAGCAGCTGGAGGCTGGGTAGAAGGTTTCGCAGCCAAAATGACCGGCGTTGCTATAGGCGGTCCGGCGGGAGCAGCATGCTTTGCTTGCTTTTGCTGTTGTCGAGACTGCTTGGTGGGACCTCCTGCTACGGCTTGAACTGCAGGTTGCTTCGACTCAGCAGCAGTCTTGGCAGCCGAAGCCTTCTGCGCCTGGGCTGCGGCTTCCTTTGCCTCACGAGCTGCTTTCTTTGCCTTCTTGCTGGCTGGAGCTGCAGTCTCCCCACCCTTCGCAGCGGTAGGCGGAACAGAAGGTGCTACAGCTTCCTTCTCCCCTCCCTTTCGGTTGGGGTTCGTGGTTATAGCCACTATTGCGGCTTGACCCTTGTAATGAGGATGGTTGCGAAGGATCGCTTCCTTGTCCTTCTGAGCAGATTTTTCAGCCTTCAAGGCCTCCAGGAGAGGTGTCGTCTTGGGAGGGGAAGGGGGACGCGTAGAGGCCACTGTAAAACAGGATTAGGGACAAGTATTGGCGATATCTGAGTCACTAACTGAGCGATTCAATCGTAACAGTGTCAGCTGTAGGCGCCTTCAGCGATTCTAGAAACGAGATGTAGTCCTCGTCTATCCAGAAGTTAAACAATAGACTCTGCCCCACACTATAAATACATACCTTTCTCAATGGTATTGTTCTTACTGTCCTGCTTGCGTTTCTCAGAGGGAACCTTCTGGTGCGGGGCATACTCAACGATAGCGTAGGACTCGTTGCCTGAGGAAGCGAAGGTAAATCTGGCATTTGCAGGGAGTCGAATGGAGCTTGAACTCGCCTGCTTTGTCTTTGAAGAGATGTCCATCGAATTCACGACTAAATTGCATCAAGAATTCCTCATTCTTGAAGGCGATGTAAGCTCGAGATGGTATATTCTCCTTGTTCAACCTATGAGTTCAAGGTTGTTAGTCGAGTTCCGCCCCAGTGACACAGGCATAAATCTGACCGCTTCTTAAACTTTCCGCCGTAGTAAACCTTCCATGTAGCTGTTTCATCGGTCACCCAGCGTTGAACCGTTTGCCAGAATATCTCTTCGGGTAGGTTCGGTGGGAGCCTTCGAACAACAGTCTTCAGCCTCTCTGTGGTCTGCTGTTGAGCGGCCTTTTCTCTGCGGCCCTTTTCCTTCTCCTTCTTTGACTTCGAAGGCGATTGCGTTGCGGTCGCTGTCGTCGACATGAGTAAAGGCGATGAGAATGGGAATGAACGCATAGGTCGGCATGATATCGCTCGGTCGGCCATCATCATCTTCAATCGGAGCTTTAACCCCGTGATATCATCAGCTGAATTTTTCTCCTTGACCATCGTGCTTGAACCTGGACGACGACAAGGACAGTAGTAATTGTGAGTACGAGTCTTCATTGTTGTCATCTCTTCTTCATACTTTCAACCTCCTTCGCCTGATGAACAACCTATCACATTATCAAGCTCAACAGTCTTAGAGATTTATCTCTCTGCTGACCCAACTTCTGCAATACTGAACCAAACCTCCCTTCTCATGTTTTGCATTTAACCGCAACCACATCGCATCATCTAATCTCTCAAATTTAGGTCAATTATTGTCTTGGGTGTGCTCTCTGGAGATGTGGACGGACCTTTGTAGGCACGCTGTTAGCGTAGGCGAATTAAATGCCAGTTTCTAACAAGTTGCTATATCGTTCTTGTTAATCATGAGGACGACTCTTTCCAAGACCTTCGCAACCCCGACGGCCATAACACGTAGTAGCTATGATAGCATGAATCATGGCGGTGAGATACATTTGCATCATCTCAACAAAAGCACAGTGGTTTGGGTTTGCAAGTGAACCACCATTGTATGCGAACCATTCATCACAACAATAAACCACCGAAGCCCGTCGACCACCCATTTTGTCTACTCGTTTCCCCTGGAGACAGATCGATATCAATCTTCATAAATACGCGCCACGAACCGCTTATTCGGCGCTAACAGCTGTCGAAATTCAGGCCCATCCACAGGTCAGTGCGGTTTGCTGGCATTGAGAAAGTATATAAGAACAGTACCCTCATTCCAGGTTCCCTCCGAACTAGAAACTCGACATGTCCTCCCCATCTCCCCCACCCGACGTCAAGCCAGTCGGAGACCAACCCAGTGTCGATTCCGCTCCTCCAGAGCAACCCGCCGAGGTCATTGATACACAACCATCTAAAGAAGCCCCGATGGAACTCGTACCTTACACCCAACCGTCCAAAGCAGCAGAATCAGAGGAAAGCGCAACCGTTACCCAGAATACACATTCGCATACCTCGCCACGGAAAGTCTCAAATTTCAAGCGGGGATTGTATAGATTTTGGCGGGGCTTTGGCCTGGTGCTGTACTGGATTTTACGCATTTTCGTTTACATCTTGTGCGGAGTCGGCATTGTTGCTCTGGCGTGGTGAGCCTTTTCGTCCTCTGGGTCTAAGGGCTGGACTGTACTCACTCACGTACCAACAGTATCTTCCTGGGGATCGGCTATGCGTTCGCTGCTGCAAACGGCGCGATATGGATGTAAGCTCCCCATATTTAGATTTGTTCGCCTGATATTGATTGTCGAGATCCACAGGTTAACTGGAAACGGCATCCTTCGCGCAGCTCATCTCCCCGGCTACACGACCAACGCTGTCGCTGCTTCGGTAGGCGCGATCGGGGCAATCGTCGCGATTATGATCGTGAGCATCGCATTCAGCTGCATAAACAAAAGCGAGGAACAGCCCTGGTATATTAGTATGGCGGCCACGGTCGTTTCTTCGACTCTCACAGGTGTCCTTGGCTTCAAGATCTTGCAAAAGCACATCGACATGAAAGGGCTGGATTTGATTCATGCAACTCGAGCGGGTGCCCTGGGTGGGGCGATCCTGGGACCAGGAGCTATTATCGTGATACCTCTCGTTCTTGGCGTCATCTTAATGCCACTATACGTCGTCTTGATGGCAGGTGGGCGATGGATCTACTCAAAGTCGACGGAGAACTGGGGTCCCAATTCGCATAGCTATTCTTATTGTCTCTGCTATGGCCATTGCGGTGACCCGGAGATCGAGGAGGAAGTGGAGCGGATTCGGGATATTGAGCGCAGGCACAAGTCCATGTCTGATAACCCATACGACGATCAGATGGCCATGTCCCGTTTCTAGACGTCTTCTCTCTTCCGTGTTCCGTTTGTACAACTTCGGGCCTCAGGCGCTGTTTGATACCACCTACATGGACATTCATTTTTAGATTTTACATGCTCCATTTTGCCACTCCATCTGCTACGTTATATTATTCCTATGTACACTATTGCCATTCCCTCGAGCAGATGTACCCACAACAAGTAATCACTCTGGCATGTTATACCTTTCTGTGAGCCTAGTTTGACGCTTCCCATGTATCGTCTTCCCTCTCCACTTGAAAATTGCCACGTTCCTTCGCTCGTTGACGTGTTGCAGACCGAAATTATTCAGACCCGCAATATTTGGAGGTGGGAGAGGACTCTGGACATCGGACGAAACCGAAAATTCCAGCGACATCCCAGGTATCACGCTCCGATCTCGGAAGAGAGGGAAGGTTTGGGCCCCAGATTCTTGAGTCCGATTAGCTTGATTGACCAATGCGATGGCTTGCGTCGGTGTGCTTGAATCGTCCGCTGGTGCAACGTCGTTCCCGCCGCCGCTCCCTGGTGGGAACATCGCGAAGGGTAGTATCGTGGTATACCCTATTAACGCAGGCCATCCGCGATCCATGCACTTCGAATCAAAGATCCGAATGACGATCGTCGTGGTATCTGCCACATCTGCGTCGAAGTATTCTTGCCAGTCCGGATTTCCCGTGTGTGGAAGGGCGTAGGTATTATACACATCCTTGTCGCCAACCGTGAGGAGAGCGAATGGCGAAGGCGCGAGGGTTTGGTCAACGTATTCCTGAGTCAGCTGTTCATCCTCAATGAGTTGTTGGATTTGTTCTGTGGAAAAGCCGTCAAGCTCTGTCCGAGGACGCGTGAGGTTTGTGGCGCGTCGGATACAGAAGCGTAGAGTTCGTTTCGAACTCTCTAGAGGACCGCGCGACCTTTTCTTGAGAACAGCCTCGAACAGCGCAAATAGAGGTGAGATAGTGAGAATTAAAGGTAGGATCTATGCAGAAACCGATGAGCGGGGTTACTACAGACGTGGACTTCAACTCGTACCTGTCCAAATCCCCACTTGTTTAGATCGGAGGCGTCGATATCGTTTAATCTTAGCTCAAGTTCGGTCATTGTGATAGCCCATGTTGCGATCTGAAGAAGTCGAGTTGAGTACTTCATGCTTTGCCGACAGCCATGATACTCACAAGAGTAGCAAGGATTAGTTGACCGTATTTCCGATACCATCTGCCTTGACCTGTTGGTGCCCACCCCAAAATCTGATTCATCATACCCTTGATCATCTCATGGAACACCTGTCCAGGCCTATACGCTCGCTCTCTGCGGAGTTCAACGCTCAGAGTCAGCTCTATACTTTGTGAAATGGACCATGTACTCACGTAACCTCTCTGTCACCCGTAACATAGTTATACTTTTCCATAGTCTCCAAATTAAGTTCGTTCTTGGGCGGATCCTTCGGTTTTAGCAACACGTTCTCCGAAAAGAGACCTTGAAGAGCAGCTAGGAGGGTCCAACTCCCTTTCAGCGTCCTCCAAGCAAACAAGGCTGTCAGAATGCCCCAGCCAGTAAGGTTCAGCGTTCGACCGCTTCCTAGTGCAGGTAACGACGCGCCGAAGAAAATCAAGCGGGTTTTTCGGTCACATTCTGGTGGTCCCTGGCCGAAATTCGGGGCTGTCCCCCACACAAATAGAGCGAGCGCATATGTCAAAGCTGAGCGGAGCCAATTAGCCAGGATGAGTAGAGGCGAGTGTGCACGTCGTAGGACCGTAGGCTGATCTTCACGCGACGATTGCTGTGCCGCAAGCTCCGCTACACCGAACGCAGATGCTACGATAGGGAGAATCAAGACTGTCAAACGCAACCCATATAAATACGTCAGAGTTGGACGGGGTACCAGGAGAGGAGTTTGACAGACCATACGTGACCACGATGGCGTCGAGCAAAGATATGTCTTTTAGCGAGGCTGTGACCATGGTTGAGATGATTAGTGATAACGCGGTTGCTATCATCGACCAATACGCGTTCGGTGCGTCCTCAGGTGACACTCGAACGAGTATGACTGCGACCAGCATGATGAGTATCACAGGATTTTTTTTTACCGCCAGTGACATGGTGAAATCTCACCAGTGAGAAGGGATTGGAGGTAGAGCGATATGCGAACCCCAGGACCTATGTCCGGTTTCCTGTGAGCACTGAAAGTTGTCAAATTCTGCGACTCAGAACACACCTGAGATGTCGGAATTCCTGTGTAGCGGGCCATGGTATGAGACTGATATCTCATCTCAAAAGTGAACAATACACACGTTGGAATAACAGGACATCCTGAAGTCATTTCGCTTCACTGTCCCTTTCCTGACGCTGCTGGTGTGGGGGGAGGAAAGGAAAGAAAGTGAAGCGCCCGTCGTTCCTCCAACACCCTGAAAAGGAGTAAACATCTCTATGACCGATAAACGGGCTCATGCTGTCAATCTATTAGTATCTGTGTTGAGCAACTGCTCCCGTCCGCTGCCACGGAATTCTACGGAAAACGGAAACTCGGTGTTAAAATGGAAAGCGAATCAGTTCATCTCTGGTTTGAGGATTGGATTGGCAAGCGGCTGTCATATGAGCGCTCATGAACGAAAGGGTATCTGGTGTAAGTGGAGCATCGGTTGAGCACCATCTAGTCAACTTGACCTCTTTGACGGTAAGAATTAATATGTAACTATGATACACGCACTATGAAGGCACGAAAGATACAAAATAGAGGATCAAAGAGCCGTTCCA
This sequence comes from Candolleomyces efflorescens, assembly GCA_027579765.1. Classification (NCBI taxonomy): domain Eukaryota; kingdom Fungi; phylum Basidiomycota; class Agaricomycetes; order Agaricales; family Psathyrellaceae; genus Candolleomyces; species Candolleomyces efflorescens. The sequence continues at coordinate 90,369 of JAMZDL010000065.1, forward strand.
CGCTCGAAGCTTGCACGAATCTCCGCTGTGTACTTGTCGTAGTACCGTGAAATCTGATAGAAGGGGATGCCATTAGAACTAATTTCGCGACAGCCAAAACGAACGTAGAACTAACCTTCTTATTGAACACCCTGTTGTGCTCGTTAATATAGGTGATATCGCCCTCCTCCTCGTTGACACGCTTGCGGTGGAACTTGGCTTTCTTCTCGATACTACAAGGCAGAGACATGGGTCAGCCCCATAAGATAGAACAGACGGGATGAGATAGACGCACTCTTTGTTGATTTTGCCGACGACACGATCAATAGCGTCCTCGCTGGGCTTATTGTCGCCGTAGATGAGGGTATTGGCGTCGCGGTACAGGTTTTCTGCAGCAATACGCTGCTCTTCGCTCGATACAGCACGAACAGTAGAGGATGAGCCGGCTTCTGTCGAGCTGAATGCCGTCAAAGCGTTCGAGCCAGATGGGTTCAAACCCGTCGCAACTGCCTTCTGCCTGTTGTACGCCTCCAGATCCGGTTTGATGTGGTCCAAATCCTTCTTGTACCGTCTTCGGGCAGCATGGGCATCGTCTAAGGGTAAACGAACAAGAATGAATCAGAGGACTGGAGAGAAGTGGTTGACAGCACACTTGCCATGGAACTCATAATCTGCTCTCCGTTTCTTCCGTGCCAGCTTCTTCTCCCACTCGTCATTTTCTTCGATGGTGTACTCCCAGTTCTTTTGTCGTTCCACGTCCTCACCACGTTCCTCGGCATCAGCCTTCAATCTTAGTGTCTCAGCGAGCTTCCGCTGTCGCTCCAGCCTCGCAAGTTCCCTGGCATTAAGCTTGGCCTTCGCCGCCTCTTCCGCTAACGACTGGCGGTTAGCTTTTGTTCCAGCAACCTAAGAAATAGTGAGACGAGTATCTATGAAGGCTGCATCACTGAGCAAAGAATTGATACGAACCATTTTCTTCCTCAGTTCCTCCATCTTCGCTCGACGATCCTCTAATGACATCTTCGGTTTAGAGCTCCCAGCCTTTTCTCCTTCACCCTCCGCTTCAGCACTCTGATTCCGTGACTCCTCCTTCGACGAACCAGTGCTCTCCACACCCTCCATCTTTTCGACAAACGCTCCAGCTGCGGCCACCATACCCTCAACGTTCTCAACCGCCTTCTCCACGACCGTCTCTGCCTCCTCTATCACCTGCGATACAACTTCTTTGAGGGTTACTGACGTTGGCACATCCTCCCCATCTTTCGAAGAAGATGGTCCGGCCTGGTTTGCAGCTGGAACTTCGGAGTCTACGGCCATTTCATCTTCCTGAGGTACAGGCTGCTGTTCTTCAACGACTTCAGCTTTTTGAGGTTCAGCTGCTTTGGACTTCTTGGATGAGCCCTTCTTCTTGGACCGTGTCGCAGGCATGATGACTTAGAGTGAGGGTAGGAGTTGCAGGGTAAATGGGAGTGATGAAGCGGAATCCAGTTGCCAGTTGCAGGATGGTGTGGCTGTGCGGCGCTGCTTGCCCACGAGGCTCGACAGGGGTGAGTTCGCTCATCGAAAAGTGTAGCAGCTTTGGAGCTTGGAGACTGATCAGGATAGTATTAGAGATTACTAGAAATACATTGCTCTGGGAGTCGTGGCGGTCTTATTTACGCTGAAAGAATAGCATTCTGACCCAACCTATCTGTGGCCGTCGCATTGTGAGGTTCCACACCGCCCTCGACATCGTCCACAGGAAGTTGAATGGGCCGGCTAGAAAACGCATCCCAATCCTCGTCATATTTAGCTTGCAGCCACTCGATAGAAGCCATTAAGGTGATGACCATCATAGGGAGGATGCAAACAAACGTTGCAAATATAATTGGGATGACGACGAGGGCTGCAAGCGTCATAATTGCCCCACCCACCGCACCTGCTCTTGTAGCGTGCAGGACATCGAGTCCGTGAAGGTCGACGTGACCGTGGAGGAGGACGAGGGATCCGAAGGTCCCAGAGAGGGTTCCAATAACGACGGAAGAGACGAGCTGGATGAGGACCGGGGGTTCTTCAAAGGAGAGGCCGTTGATCCTGGGTTTGCTGAAGATAAAGCTGAATATTCCGAAACAGAGAGTGGCCAGGGTCCCCCCCGTCGCGCCAACAGCTGCTGCTGTTTTGTCGTCCACATAACCAGAATGGCCTGCTCGACGAAGGACAGCGTTGCCTATGACCCTGTGCGAGGTGAGCATTGTGTCTCAATAGACGGCAAAGAGATAATGCTCACACGAGGATTGCTCCTAATGCTGAGCAGAAGATGAGAGCCATGATAACACATATCCTGTGAGGAACTGATCAATACCTCTAGGCTAAAGAGGTTGCAAGAACAGACTCACGTCATGAAGAGAGAGACGCCTACGATCATTGCACAGATCAAGAACGCCCTCCAGAAACTATTCGCCATATCCGAGATGATCCCGCCGCAACTGTTGGCATTCCGGTCATCTCTGACAAGGAAGGGTGAGTTGGGCCTAGATGAGGGAGGAGACAATGCCAAAGTAGAAGGCACGTCGTGAGGGCTAGGAGGACGCATGGGTGGTGACTTGGGGCAATTTCTGGTTCCCCCTGGCAATGTTGCGAGAGCTGGATCCAAAGGTGGTAAAGATGAAGTATATCCGCCTGTCGCCTGTGCCATGAAGGCGAGGATTGGAGCGGGATGTTGAGTAGAGGCTATCGTGATTAACTTTGAGGCAGCAACGAGAAAACTGAGTTTAACGCGAAGATGGTGGTACTGGTGAAGAGGTAGGGCAGCTGTAGGTATCTCCAACAGTGTTTCATTGACATCCTAGACCTTCGCGGTCACTTGACGGTCGACATAGATCGAGACCCCAGAGGTCCGGAGAACGTGGATTGGGAGCTCAGGATTCCGCCCATGGTATGCAGCTTGACATCGTGGAGTGATTTCACGTTTGAGCAGCGACGTTTAGTAGAACACAGAGCAGTTTCAAGTTAGAGAGATGAAATCGTTCAATGAGACAACGGTGGCTAAGAGTGTTTTTGGTATGTGCTTCACACGCTGTCTTCGGCTTGGGGCCGACGTGAGCCCCTTTCTGAGGCTTTCTCCCAACTTTCTCCCTTCCGCCCCATGACTATCCCAGCTGCTACCTCGGATGTCGCTGAGTCCATAATCATGACTCCAGGACCCCCTCTCCGTGCAGGATTGTCGGAGCCTATGTTCCCGAGCCAGCCTGAAGGGAACCCATCCCCAATCACCTTCAATTGTTCGGCGACCTCCACTTCACTCAGGGAGAACCGTAGAATTGTCACCAACATCCTCAGGTATCTCGTCAGTAGGGGGGATCTCGCGATAATGCTGGTCTGCAGGATGTGGTCTAGATGGGCCGCAGAAATATTGTGGTACAAGCCGGACCTGTCGAGCAGTGCCTCTTTGCAAAAGATGCTTCGCACATTGGAGAGTCCCAGTCCAATTTTTGCCTATTCGCAACTCATTCGGCGGCTCAATTTCACCTCTCCCCGACTATCTGTCTCGGACTTAGCACTCACAACCTTGTCTCGGTGTGAACTCCTCGAAAGTTTGTACCTCAACAAGTGCGAGAAGCTCACATCCGTTTCGCTAGAGACTGCCTTGAATTCCTGGCCCAATCTACTCTTCATCGACCTCACTGGGGTATTTGAAGTTAACAACGAGGCTATCATCTCACTCGCTGAAACCTCTCACAAGCTAAAGGGAATTAACCTCAACGGTTGCAAATCTCCCGGGAACCCTGCCCTCATTGCCCTTTCTCTAAATTGCCCAGATTTACATCGACTGAAGATGGGTGGATCAGACCTAGTTACGGACGTCGGCATCTCTGCTGTCGTCAGAGGGTGCCCACTTTTGTCTGATCTCGATGTGCAAGGCTGCTCCAGCGTCACGGATACCGCCATCCGTGCGGTGTGGACTCATTCTCATAATATTCAACAGGTGCGTCTTGCGTCCTGCAACGCCCTCACGGATCTTGCTTTCCCATCAACTATCGAGGGCGACGACCAGAAGGACGACAGTGACGACTTGTGGTGCTTCGAAGAACGCGGGAGGATGTTTGTTGTTGCTCCAGACCCAGCTGTGATTACAGAACCCCCGCAATCGATATCGAAGGGAAATGAGGTAGAAATGATCGTAAGTCTTGAGCCTATTGTATCCTGTGGATGGATTCACACCCTTGCGATAGGACGGTCAGGAGGACTCCGTATTTCCCGGCTTGACACTTGTCGAACTCTGCCCTCTCGTTATCCACCAGCGATCAAGGAGCTTGCGATTCCTAGACCTCTCTCATTGTGAGCAGATAACAGATGTCGCCATTGAAGGCATTGTCGCTTGGGCGCCCAAACTATCCTCTCTGGTGCTAGCTAGATGCTCACTTCTGACTGACCAGTCAGTTGAAGCCATCTCCAAGCTCGGCCGTTCATTACATCACCTGAATCTAGCCCATGTTGATCAAATCACCGACGAGTCGGTCAAAAAGCTTGCTCGAAGCTGTAACAAGCTCACTCACGCTGACTTCGCATGTAAGCGCCCTCTTTCAACTCTGCGAGTTGCGGATATGAATGGCATTGACAATGGTACAATGCTCGTGTTACAGCTTGTTCCAATCTAACGGACGACTCAATTGTGGCGATATGCAATCTACCCAATCTACGTCGCATCAGCCTCGTGAAGGTCTCAAAAATCACAGACGCTGTCGTTTACACGCTCGCTCAACGCAGCTCAAGCATTGAGAAGGTCCATTTGTCCCACTGCACGCAACTTACTATCAAAGCCATACATGCCTTGCTGGAAAGGGGTCACCTCCTGACCCTTATTAGCTTGACGGGAGTTCCTTCTTTTGTGGACTCTCACCTGGAGCTTCAAAGGTTTTGCAGAGAACCTCTGGAAGTAAGTGGGCTCTCAGATTCCCCGATGTTCTCGCGTTTCATGTATGCATTCTGGTCCTGACTTAGGGATTTGACGCTGTTCAACGCTCGAATTTTTGTGTGTATTCTGGGAAGGGGTTGGCAGACCTTCGATGGTATTTGTATAAGCTAATGGGGAGCTCGAATCTCAACGAGCAGCAGCTCCCGAGCACCATGGGAGACGCACCACCACCAGTGTTGGGGGAGGCTGGAGCTCGAGGCTGATGCTGATGTAGACATAGTGGGCCCACTACTAGTGCTCTTACTGGATGCAAGTGTTTGGAATGAGTTCAAATCGGAATACCACTATACCATGACTGATTGGTTTCAGGCATACCCAGAGGTAGTAGAAAAGACATGATAAGATCATAGATTAGATTCTCCTACAATAACGGCTTCTATAGAGGTGATAATTAAAATGACACAAGTAGGAAACATATAGTGGACTTCAGAGACCAAGTACCAGAGACGAACCGGAGCCTACATCCTTGCATTGATTGAAATTGAAGTGCCAATGGCATACCAAGTTCCCACGTAGCCTTGCCGAAAACTTGAGAACGGCTTCCGAGTCAATCTCTTGACAGCTACCAAGTATGCAGCTCGATGATGCAGCCGGCGTTCAAACCATTGACGACCGCCACTTGACGTGGCCAAACTGTCCTTCACCCTTTCTATCTCCTAGGTTTACCTCAGGGTAATCCACCTCCTCCCGATGTCCACTCGAGCCAACTTCCTGACCATTCCAGACACCGCTGGCGACATTGGCAGTGAATCCAGTCATGGAGAAACATACGACGAGCGCCACAGCGGTTTTGGGACCACGCCAGGCCCTCCTCTCCGCAGACAACTCTCAGATTCTGCTCCCTTAACTCAGTATGGACTGAATTGCTCTCCAGATCATGCATCTACGGCGCGAGATTCCATCAAGAACAATCCCGAAATTGTCACAAGAATCCTTGGACACCTGGGCAACCAGGACGATCGTTTGGCCGCTCTACGAGTCTGTAGGGATTGGTCCGCACGGGCTGCAGAAGTGCTTTGGTTCAGGCCAGATCTTTCTCATTACAGCACCGTGGAGAAGTTGGTTCGCACATTGGAGAGCCCCGACACAACTTTCCCCTACTGCAAGCTCATCCGACGACTCAACGTCGTCAGTTCTGCGCCCTGGATTGAAGACTCCACTCTCACCACGTTCTCCCGATGTGACTTGTTGGAGCGGTTAAACCTCCATGGGTCCAGGGCACTGACCCCACCTGCGTTGGAAGCAACTCTCAAGTCCTGGCCGAACTTGATTAGCATCGATCTCACCGACGTAACCCAAGTCACTGACGAGGCGATCATAGCGCTCGCAGGCGGCTCCCCAAATCTACGGGGAATCAACCTCAATGGGTGCAGAGCCCCGGGGGACCTTGCCCTCATTGCCTTGACAAATAATTGCCATAACCTATGTCGGGTTCGCATGGGTGCATCCTCCTCGATCACTGATGTTGGGATTTCTACCATCGTCAAAGGGTGTCCACATTTGTTGGAATTAGATCTTCGCAATTGCAGGAACATAACCGACATTGCTGTACGCGAAGTGTGGACTCACAGCGCTCGAACCATGCGAGAGCTACACCTTGGATTCTGTACGGGCATCACAGATCTTGCCTTCCCCGCGAAGGTCGGCACGGGTGAGGCTGGAGATGTTCCTCGAGATCAGAAGGAGCTGAACGTCGTCCTCCCTGGCCAAGGAGAGCACGATGCAGCAAAAGGACAGGAAGTCTCTGGCAGCCCCTTAGGTCCCCCGGTGGAAGTAGATACCGCACAACTAGTGCCAAAAATTCGGGAATTGGCGATAACTGTAAGTCTCAAATATATCGTGAATAATATTTCCTCTGATTCATCGGTCAGGACCCCCAGGAGCACGTATCTTTGCTCCCTGGTCTTTCAAAAGTCGAAATTTGGCGCACCACTGTCCCTCAGACATTGGCGGGCTTGCGAATCCTCGACCTCGCGTCTTGTTTCCAAATCACCGATATTGCAGTCGAGCAAATCGTCTCGTCCGCACCACGACTACGAAACTTTGTTTTGAGCAAGTGTTCTCTGCTTACCAACCGTTCAATCGAAGCGATCTGCGAATTGGGCTCATCGCTAAACTTCCTCCATATCGCCCACGTTGACCAAGTCACAGATGAAGCCATCAAGAAGCTTGTCCAGAGCTGCACGAGGATAAGATATCTTGACTTTGCAGGTCGGTACTCTTTGCAAGGTCAACTTCTAATACACCCTTGACGCTTTGCGGTGGATGTCCTCAGGTTGCCACAGGCTCACGGACGACTCAATTGTGGAGCTATCCAAACTCCCCAAGTTGCGTCGTGTCGGCCTAGTGAGAGTGTCGAAAATCACAGATGCTTCTATTTACGCTCTTGGAGCGCGAACGAAGCTCTTGGAAAGGGCCCATCTATCTTATTGCACAGGGATAACCCTCAAGGCCATTCACTTCTTTTTGGATAAGGCGTCAAAATTAACCCATCTCAGCCTGACCGGGGTTCCTGCGTTCATGGAACCCGAGCTTCAAAGATTTTGCAGAGAGCCGCCGAAAGTAAGTGTGGCCCTAAACTCGCTACCAGCACCTCATTATCTGACACAATTTACTTTGTCACAGGACTTCAATTCCGGTCAACGCGCAGCCTTCTGTGTGTATTCCGGGCAGGGTCTAAAGCGGCTTCGAGCGCATTTGGACGCCACGTTGGGGGAGCCCTTTGACGAACAGAACCTTGCGCATACTATAGGGGATGCACCACCGACGGGGGACGTTGGAAGCGATTCTGAGTCCGATGACGAGGCTCAGGATGCCTTGTGATTTACTTTTACCTTATTTGCTTCCCTCTCTTTCAAGGATAGCAAAGTGGCTCAATTGCCGAAGGTCTCAATGGTGGGACATTGTACAGAACTCGTATGTATCATAAGGAAGAACTGGGTATCGACGGTAGTCAATTCGATGAGCTCATACCCCAGCCAAGGCTATGCTGACCTCCCACCATTACTATAGCCGCACAAATCGTCGCAATATCTATGCCATTCGTGAAATTTGCTCAGCATCTCCTGCTGTGTACCCGGTCCTCCTTTAACATCGAAGCGCCTCCTCTATCATTCAGCCCATAACCAGGGAGTATATCTAAGCTCGACACCCGGGCCAACTTGGTCGCCGTGCGTCCAGTGATCGCGGTGGTGTCCTATGATTCGTTTCCAAAGTTCTTCGTCTGATTCATCTGCGATAGTCGTGAGCAACGATGGGAGAACTTCTTGGGTTCATTGACACATACCTTTCACGGCATGGCTCAAGCTCGCGATTCCGCGGTGGAGGTAGGACCAGCGGTATCTCACGCGACGCATGTCGTCCAGGAGGAACGGCCTCCATTTGTTGCAGAGCTCACGAACTCTTTCTCGAAGGCGTAGCTGAATGTCCTTCGGTGCGCGTTCCGTAGTCAGTTCGGTGAGACTACACAAGAGGTACGGAATCCCCGTTCGCTGCGGAAACGAGTGCTGTCAGCAAAGAAAGCACGACAAAGAAGGTGATCACGAATACCACATACTGTTAAAATCTGGGAATCCCCTGCGCTCAAAACGAGACTCTCTAGTCGTTCAAGATATTCGTCATCCACCGCGCTCAAACGCCCCTTCGCTTTCGAAGCCAATTCGCAAATCACTGCCCGATTTGCCTCTTGTGGGACCGTTTCGGTGTCTAGGGCTTCTTCCAGCGATGAGAGGTGGGAATGCAGAGTTGCATCGTCCTCAAAAATGAAGCATATCTCATCTAGGTGATGCCATCTTGCTCCATCATGAAGTGCACCGTCCGGAATGAGCAGATCTGCGGCTCTGGTCTTGATTACACGGGCGAGTACTTCGACGTTCATGGTATATTCCACGCCATGAGTCCTGATATTGCGAATTACGAGGTGCTTGAGGCCTGGAAGGGTTGGAATTAAGGATTCGGTGTCCAAGGCGAGCATTTCGAGTATTTCTTTACTGACGTTGGTAATGTCCAGGCGCTCAAGGTTCGGGCAAGAAGAGAGAACGCTGGGGAAAACGCTGGCGTGCTCTCCACAGTGGCCATCTAAAGCGAGTCTTCGTAAATCGCATCCTGAACGCAGGATCAGGTTTAATGCTTTATCGAAGACCGGATCGGCGGGGTTGAACGGTCCTCGTATCTCCAAGTCTGACAAAGAGGGGAGCGTCAACATATCCATGTGGTCCAATAGGGCAACTACCCCTGGGGTTCCTACTTGAAAGCGGAAGGCTTCAAGCTTGGGAAGGACCATGAGCACTTCGGGTAGCGGCGGCGTCTTGTTCACTTTGTAGACCAGCTTTCGCATCTCTTTGGGTTGGACGTTGGCCAGGGCGTTGTAGCAACTGCCACTATGAGAGTCTTCCGCATAGACCTCGAGCTGCGACCACGGAAGTTCGATCTTGAACAGTGTCACGTCCTCGAGGAAATATCGAGTGTGTACTACTGCCTCACGCAACCTAGGGGCATCCAAAAAGCAGTCGAGTCGGTATTCCTTCACTCCCCGAGGCGCGCTCGACCATGCGCCGTGGAACTCCAGGCGACTGAGAAGAGAGAGCTTTCCACGTAACGCCGAAAGCTCTTCAATAGCCTGCATGGGAACTCTGAGGTAGGCCTTCTCCCAACGATGGCACCCCTCTGCCAACACTTGAATGATCTCTTTGACGGCGCCTTTATCCGCTGCCCAACCGACATAGTCGACCTCGAAATGGATGGACAATGGCATCTCTCCCGACCGAGAAATGTAAAGCCGAAGCGACTCCCTGATGTTTCCGACGTTGAAGGGATTGCCTCTAGCGAGGCTGACCTCCGGGAGCTCTTTCCAGAGGCTACATTGGCTTGTCGCTCTTGCCCGCCACAAGCGACTGATGCTGCAGAGCACTGCAAGGCGGCTCCGCCTCGAATTTGAGTCCTCGTGTGACACGCAAAGGGCAAATATCTTCTGCCAGATCTCCGTGGGGATGGCGTCTATCTTGCATAGACAATCGTTCATGCCTCGGGAATGCATCTCGTTGGGCCTTTGAGCAAGGAAGTGACTTATTAGCATGGTTTGAAAGACAGCATAGCACACGTACCGCTCGCTGAATGGGGGCCGCAGGGATAAGGTTCTACTGAAGCATGGTCAGCTTTATATGTCTATATATGTCCGAGCCGTCATTGACAATCAAAAGACGTATGGTGATGTAATGATGTTGAAACGAGAATACTCAGGTCCTCATTCAGTGCACAGCGAACGCTCTGCGGATGAAGATCCGATGGTGGCTTGAGGGAGGCCACCAGGATCGGTCGAGCACCTCGGTTCCAACATTGAAGTCACCGTAAGTGGTGGCCACTCCGGAGAGAAATAGCGACTCGACTCTCACCCGGCCTGAAGAGCACAACAAGATCCTTGAGGCTTAAAGGCGGGGTCGATTAGGAGCTATGGCTGCCCATGTGCGGAGTATCTCCCATCTCGTTGGCCAAATTGCCGAGTGGCGGCTTTTGTGACGGAGGCTAACTTTGGAGGCTGCCACATTATAGGCGCCCACTTCTCCATCGGGTAACTTGAATGATGATCTGACGTCAAGCTGTTGCGGTGCTCACGGAACACCACCAGCAAACCTCGCTCTCGAACCTCATTCCTCTCGACAAACATAATTCGATCAGCGCTGCTTCAGCACCATACAGAAATGCCATCGGCCCTAGTTCTACTCGCCGACGGGACCGAGGAGATGGAATTGTAAGGCCGTCAACCCGACAATCTGATTTCTGAATCTGTCTGAAAAGCAGCCCCTGGCCTTCTTCCCCATTTTCACAGCACCATAGCCTACGATACCTTAGTCAGGGCAGGGATAAAGACCCTGTCTGCCTACGTACCAACTCTGGCTTTCGGAACCAGGTCAATCAGCCCTCCTGTGGCCAAGGGCTCTCGGGGAATCAACATCATGCCCGACTCTTATCTCGAAGCCTCAGTCTGCGGGCCAGTGAGTTGATATGGAGCCCTTATCAGATTGTACCAAAACCTTTGTAGGATCAATACGATCTCCTTGTGGTTCCGGGAGGAGCATTGGGGGCAGCGACGATATCGACCAACCCTTTGGTCCAGCAACTCATTCGAGATTACATTGATAATGGAAAGTACGTGGGTATGATCTGTGCGGGTGAGTGTTATCTCCCCTATTATGGCTGCTCCGTACTTAGTGTAGACCAGGGAGTCTCGCTGCGAAGACTTCAAATTTACCTCGCCAACCCTTGACATCGCACCCTAGCGTCAAGGCTGAGCTTGAACCAGGTACATTGGATTAACATACATCCTGTCGTGCCATTCCCATGAGCTTGTCTCCCCTTTCCTCAGATTTCGAATACTCCGAAGAGCCTGTCGTGGTGTCGGGGAATCTCGTCACAAGGTAACGTTCTCTGTACCCCGTTCTTTGCATCGAGGCTGACAGATAGCCTTGGAAGCCGTGGGCCTGGAACTGCATTCCCATTCGCTTTTACGCTTGTGGAGCTGTTGTGCGGAAAAGAGAAGCGTGAGGAGGTGACCACGCCCATGATCTTTCCGTCTGGGACCCCTTGGTAATTCAATCGTTGCACGGAGGTCACTAAATTAGGGCGATATGTAGTATTACAACAATAAGCAGGAAGTGAATCGTTACATGGCAGTATGATGAACTCGAAGATCCGAAAGAAAGAGTCGTTTTCTATTGGTCGTCGTACAGGGAAACAAGCACCTCTCGGGAAACCGAGAAGACACGTGCAGGGTTAGCCTTGGACGAAATGGTGCACATGTCGTCGTCCACCTCCCGAACGACCATGAGGCTGCCCTTGTTTTCTCCAGCGGCGATCAAGACGTCTTCATCAATTGTGGTAGGGTGAACAGGTTCAATATAGCGAGCCACAATACTGCGCCGTTCCCCATCTTCGAAAAGGACTGTTGCTGTCTGCTCGTAACCTTGAGGTGCCTTAGTACCAGCAGCGATACGTCCTCTCTTCCCTTCGTGTTCTCCTCCCAAATAGTTGGCCTGTTTTGTCCCTTGCAGTTGGATCTTAATGCGATAGTGGTGAGGCATGACAGCAGGGTCAAACAGCCAATCCTTATCCAAGGCTACAGAAGCCAATCAGTAACCGAGAAGAGTGTAAATCGCGAGAAGACGCACTATCAGGTCTTGATCCCTGCATTGACCAGGAACCACCTGTGGCTGCAGGAGTAGTGGCAGATGCAGCATATGATGAACCACCAAACACCCCAGCTGGTGTGTGTGCAGGCCCAGGAGTAGGTGCAGAGTCAAAGGCAGGGGTCTGTCCGACACCAAATCCAGGGGTGGCGGCTGCAGCAGGCGTGGGTGCGCTCTAAGTTGAGGGTCTTGATTAGTAACGGACGAAGAAGAGGGGTAGAAGAGGAAAACGCACCCAGCTACTACCGCCCCAGGTGTCATTGTCGTTGTTGTCGGCGCCCCAGCCCGTTCGGCCAGGTGTTGCACCACCCCAATTGGACCGCCCAGGTGTTGCTCCGCCCCATCCACCACCAGCGTTTGCACCCGTCGCATATGGATTGGGAGTCCGAGAGCTGGCGTTCCAAGCAGGTGTTTTACCGCCATCGGCATATGGATTTGGAGTTCTCGAAGATGCATTCCAGGCAGGGGTCTTACTGCTATCCATATAAGGGTTGGGCGTCCGCGACGAAGCGTTCCATGCTGGAGTACGACCATCCCCAACAGCGTATGGGTTCGGGGTCTTTGAGCCTCCCCCGAAGGGCGTTCGACTCCCGGATGGCGGACCCATAGACCCAGGAACTCCTGGGGGAGCGCCCCATGCAGGACGAGAATCAAGACTCTCCAGTTTACCATCAGGCCTGCAAAAAATTCCGGTTGAGAAAGATAGAAAAAGAATCGAGGTTAGGATGACTTACGCCAACTTCCGGATCTTCTCCTTGTCAATACTGATGACCTTATTTCCAGTGAGTAGTTCCACTCGAGCGATATTGCCGTTCGTGTCTTTGATTCTGCCTACATAACCTTTATGAGGCCCTTTGATAACAGTGACTTGCAACCCAATGTGGCGATCCCTGGGTCCTCTGCCCATTGCTCCTGAGCCTACCATGCCACCGTTAGGCTGAGCCAAGGCTGGATTCATTTTTGAGAGATCAGCAGCCGGTGTCTTGAAGACGTTGCCTTTTGGCGCCACAGAGACCAACGATCGTACTCGAGTGACGAAAACGCCTCCATTTTCGGCGATATCCCTGTTGTGGACGAATGCGAAGAAGGACTGATGAGTGTGCAAGACACGCCCTCTCCGACCCTGCAATCTCGCCGTGAGTGAGCCGTCATGGGATTGAGGGGAAAAGCCCTACCTCGCCGTCGAACTCTTTCATGTTATCGTTGATACGTATCTCATGTCCGTCGCGATCGTTGGCAATAGCTCGATTTGAGTCGCGGCGCATCGAAATCTGATGAGGTTGCACAAGACGAACTTGACCGTTCTGGTCTAACACACGGAAGGAATCGCGTTCTGTCTTGAAGATGACACCAACAGTTTGCGCGCTACATAACCGTCAGGATACTAAACTATAGTCACAGAATAACCACTCACTCCAATTGAACCAGATCATGCAATTCGTAATTCCCAACAGTATTGGTGCTGGAACCAACTTCTGCTGCTTCTCGCAAGTCTTTAGAGAAGACAGAAACCTATGCCACCGATTAGTCACCAGCGTTTGATCCGGAGACAGAAGACGGCGCACCTCCTGCATGGACATGTCCGAAAGGAATGTGACAACGTTGTCCGTGACTGAAATGACCAAACCTGTTTCGTCTATATTCCGCCCTTGCATGACTTTAACGTGGTCACCCGGTTTGAACCTCTTCCTCACACTCCGTGCGGGAATCTCGACCTTTTGCCCTTCAATATCCAGACCTACTGCTGTGATGGTCACAACGTCGCCATTGATCTCCTCGACAACACCGTGGAGACCCGACTGCTCGCCCTCGAACACTTCAATATGATCGCCAGGTTGCAGAACGGTGACGGCAGCCTTCTTGGACGCCTCTGCAATGACTGAGAGATCCACCACGGCGTCGGTCTCGCCATCCTTCTTCCTCATGAACTGGGTGATCTCGTCAAGTGTTGGATTGACATCATCCAGGATCAAAGCACTGATTTTGAAATCCTTCTCAATGAAACCGTCGTGATATGTGTCGTTTTGGAAGATGTAGATATTGCCGCGCTTGTGGTGAACGCTCTTCCTTCCCCAGACTTTTGTGATTTCCTCGTAGTTGAACAGCCTCTGAGGAGGTCGCGGGGCGCCAGCGGTGATGGGTTGCTTCTTACGTTTCTTCGTTGCGTCCTGAGCGTTCTCATCGCGAGGGGTGAGATCGATACGAGGAATGAAGCGAAGACCAACGTCCTCTCCGTTCTCGGTCACGTCCATGACCTGGGCTAGGTCTCCAGAGTATTTTCCCCGGCGAATCCGGACCCAAGAACCAGTCTGCACCGTTTGCTCTTGCTTCTTGATAGTCAGGAGACTAGCCATTTCTTCGATGGGAACGAGCGTGATACCGCGACTGATGTAAACACCAACCAGCCCATTGACCGCCTGTTGAACTTGCTTGGAGCTTCTAGCTTCAACGTAGATCATTCCGGGCAAGGAGTCACGCTGGAAGGCGGACAGAATGCCTAGTGGGTGAGCGGTGTATTCCAAGTCGATAGATTTGCGCATGAGACTGAAGATAATGTCCCGTTCTCTCCCAGCCTAAATGAGAAAAACCGTGACGTGAGTACTTATCACCACTTTGGCCGCTAGGATGTTCAAACGCGGCTCACCTTGACTCGGACCTGCCACAAGCTTGGGTCGTGCACAGAGGGCATGAGCAACCGTTGCGGGACATCGTTCAAGTCGCCCGTGTAACGCAGCGCAGCACGCCCACCGTAGCGTTTGCTGAGGTCCTTGGCAATTTGCTCAGGGCTCTTGTCTTCCTCGTCAAATTGACGACGGTTATCTAGCAAAGCATGATGTCTGCGACTCATATCCTCCGCCGCGACGTCATCGTCAAACGTGTCAATGAAGGCTAACCCGGGCTGTCAGTTCCGGGTCGTATTTGAACAGTTTGGACATTCTCACCGCCAGCATCTTCGTCCTCGTCTTCATCTTCCTCATCTTCGTCGCTGACCTCAGCTTCTACATCGAGGAAACGACTGACGGCGGATCGTTTGTGACGTTGCTGCAGAGCGGATGTAAATGGTCTTATTCGGACGTTTGGAACCACAAATACACACCTTTCGCCGCTTTTTGCCTTTGGGACCGACGTCTTCCTCTTCTTCGTCATCTTCGTCATCATCTTCGTCGTCCTCGTCCTCGTCGCCGTCACGTTCGGGATATTCCTCCTCCTGCTCTTCATCGTCTTCTCTCGCGGTCCCTTTGCTCCTGCCGGCGTCGTTTTGAGGTTCCCGGGGCTGGCCGTAGTCGTCGTCCTCGTCAAAGTCGTTCATTGGGTCGTCCTGATAGTCTGCCATGGTGGTGGTACAGAGCAAGGGGAGTTGGGGAGGGGTTGCACGTCGAGCTCGATGATGCTGGTCCTTATAAAGTGTCGAAACCCTAACCTCATCGCCCAACTGCTCAATATATCGCTGGTGGTAACAACACACGTCAACAAATTGGACTTTGCTCGCCGACGTCCACTCCTCCATTTCATGAACATGCTCTTTCTCAAATATTGAGAGCAAATTTGACGCTTTAGAAATTGTTCACCTGCTCTAGGACCATATGGTCATTTCCAGAAATACCAGATCGCCCCAGGGGGTGTCTGAGCGGCCATCGAACGGCTACAATCCTCTACATTGAGCACACAGCCTTCACATGGTCTCCTAAAGACTATATTTACGGGACATTCTGCTCTATTTTTTGCTATGGCTGACCCTCAGTCAGGTGCCAAGCTACACTCCGAAATTCGCCCGCAACAACATGGGAAGGAGGCTTCGATTCGCTCTCAAAATCGATATAAAGCATGGCCAACAACTTCACGAGGATACCCGAGTATTGGGCCTAGCATGATGCTGGTGGTTTCTTCTCTCCTGGTCGCTTATGCAGTCCAGAAAGCTTTCTCAGCTCCGGCTCCGGGCACATTGGGATCGGACTTGACTTTCCTATTCCAAAATGATCTCAACTGTGAGCAGCGTAATGCATTGTCATTTAGGTGTTCAACGACTGACAACCTATCTAGGGCAAACGGCTGAAGATCATCGCGGTGCAATCCTCCTCAGTACACCTGCTAGCAATGCTGAAGCAGCCAAAGCTTGCGCGGCAATTAACGAAACGCTACTTCCAACAGAGGGAGCCTATTTCCAGGATGACATCAGGAAGCTATTGAACTACGCTGCTCAGGCTCAATATACGAGCAAGGGAGTGTTGTTCTGGTCTAAGAGCTCCTCAAATGACTGTAACGCCATTTCAGTCGAGGGAAAGGTTCAGAATGTTCGGTGTGGCTCCAAATTACAACCCTTATGCTCACAATCCGCGCCTTACCGCCGCAACACGGCAACCGACCCCAACCCTACATTCCAAGTGCAAGTCAAGTCCAAAGCACTGACAGTCGTTGGGTACGTACGTCTTTACTGACTCATACGCGTTGCTCATGCTCACTTATATCCCTTCTAGAACACGAGACCATCTCTCCTTCAGGTTCCTAGGAATACCATACGCCAACCCCTTCCAAAGGTTCAGCTATTCACAAGTTTACAACGGAAGTGGGATCATCTCTGCCCTTCAATACGGGCCTGCTTGCTCACAGCGTTCTTCCGGCACGGAAGACTGCCTCTCTCTGAACATCTATACGCCATATCTACCCCAGAGCAGTAGTGGCAGGTCGAGACAGAAGCTAAGGCCTGTTATGTTCTGGATCCATGGAGGTGGATTTACGGATGGCGTTTCTAGCGATCCTACTTTTGATGGGGGAAACCTGGTCAGTCGGGGTGATGTTGTGGTCATCAGTATCAATTATAGGTGAGCACATCGTCCAGTATTGAGAGACATTGACTCACAAAAATGAAGACTAGGCACTCTGGGCTTCCTTGCCCTTAAAGATGGCGTGACCAACGGTAACTTCGGTATCGCAGACCAGGTGAGTATATCTCCACATTCACACTGGAGTCAAACTTGAACCTCGAACAGATTACAGCCCTCCAATGGGTCCAACAACACATCGCAGACTTCGGCGGAGACCCAACCCACGTTACAATCTTTGGGCAATCCGCAGGCGCCGGCTCCGTCCGTGCCCTCCTCGCTGCGAAACCCGCATTCGGCCTCTTCCAAGGCGCCATCGCTCAGAGCAACCTTGGCGGGTTTGGTTACGCGAAAACTTACTCCAAGTACATGTCGATCGACGAGGAGTATACCAACTACGCTTCGTCTGTGATTTCCAGCGTCGGATGCGCTGATAGGGAGGATACGTTGACGTGCCTTAGAGAGGTTCCAGCACAGGCGCTGATCAGTGCGCCCAACGCACCTCGGTACATCGTGGTGGACGGCAAGTATATTACGACGGATGAGTTGAAGATGGATGGCTCAGGGCCTGCAGCTCGTGCGCACGTTATGTTTGGATGGGCGAGAGATGATGGTTCTGATTTTATTGGTGCTTGGCCTGGTCCTGAAACCACCGCCCTCGAGATTCTTACTCGTTCTGGGTGAGTGAAATCTGTGTAAACACCGGAAAG
The DNA here is from genome assembly GCA_027579765.1 of Candolleomyces efflorescens. Taxonomy (NCBI): domain Eukaryota; kingdom Fungi; phylum Basidiomycota; class Agaricomycetes; order Agaricales; family Psathyrellaceae; genus Candolleomyces; species Candolleomyces efflorescens. Next base: position 108,013 of record JAMZDL010000065.1, read on the forward strand.
CTATTGGCTGATACTGATGTCGCTAGGTTGAGCACTGAGATTGCGTCCAAGGCTCTCAGCTCTGATTTATTCCCTTTAGGCACTGGACCGAATGCGACTTGGAATCTGTTCAACCAAACGAGTCGTATCGCCACAGCTGGCCAGTTCTCGTAAGTCCCTTCCTCACCATGCAATTCTTCGGTAAAATTAACCAAATTCTCAGATGTATTGACCAAGCAACAGTAATCGCAGCTGCCAAGCACCGTGTCTTCCCCTCCATCTTCGCCTACCAATTTGACCGTACCTACGTAGGCTGGGAGCCCATTCCAGGCACTTGCGGCCCCGCCACAACAGCGGAGTTTCCATATGGTGACACCAAACTCCCTTACTTCCGGTGTCATTCTGGGGAACTCTCGTATATGTTTGGAACTCTCGGGCAAAGCTCGTCCCCGTTCCGCGACTGGGATGACCTTGTTATGACCCAAGTGAGCGTGGACATGTGGACTGCTTTTGCAAGAACGTATGATCCCAATCCGTCTCTTGCCTTCTTGAACGCGAGAGGGTATACCAATACCACGGTAGCGTTGAAGAAAGGAGGGAAGTGGGGAAGTGTTTCGGGATCGAGGACACCGCTTCGGAGGATTGATTCACCGTTGTGGAATTCGGGATGGGTGGAGAAGGCGCAGTGTGATCTGTTGGGATATCCTTTAGACATATATGGTTAGATATCTTCGGGGTAGTGCTTCGGCCACGAAGAGAATCGAAATGCATGTTTTTTGATTGGGAACTGAGAGCTTTATTTGGCCCCACGACGGATCACTCCTTCATTACGGACCACCATCATCCTCGAGCTCTTCACCATGGCCAAAACAGAACTGGGTCCTCAAGCCAAACGCTTGCGGACTATCATCATCTCCCTTCCAATACTTGTCGCAGCGTCAGGTTGGTACTCGAGTTCACGGCATTCATTCATCCTCTGACCCACCGCTAGTTGTGCTTTATAAAAGACAAGTCCTGGGAGAACCTCAGAGGGCTTTGCCAAAACACCAGCAGCAACAACAAGCTCCCACGAACAGCTCGACGGAGAGCAAGCCTTGAAGGAAACGAAATCTAGGGCTGGGTGGGCCTGGCCAGGTAGTCTATTATCCGAATCTCTGAATCTAATACCCAACCACTACACACATATCCACTCCCCGCGTCTTTCGATAGCCGCGTGCTAAAATGTAGTTCTGGGGCCAAAGCAGCGGAGGGTAATGGTCGTTTATTTGCTGGCGGGTGCTTCGACTGCCGAGACGATACGTGTTCCGGGGATGCGAGCAGGGTTGAAGGAGCGGTCGCAGTCGGCGTAGGCGGCACCAGCACCGAAACCTGTGCCCAAGGCAATTGGCCACGTCCGTCCTAGAAATTAGGGCAATGTAAGGGAAGTGGGAACAAGGGCATTGGCGGGGCGGAAGGAATACGAACGGCGGAAGAGGATTACTGATGAGACGACGCCAACTCCGAAGCCAACACCACTACAAAACATTGAGCATTTCGACGGCACTGCGAGGAGGATAAACGTACGCCTTAACGATGAGGTCGGCCACTGGGAATCACACGAGGGTTAGTTCACTGTATCACGCGTTTTCAAGCTTGCAATGAACGTACAGCATCGATCGTACTAGAATTTCGTCAGTAACCCTGCCATTCAAAAGCGCCAAAAACGCACCTTTTGGCCGATAATATCCTCGCTCGACGCAGGCTTTGGTGTCGCAGACATTTTGCTCGATGATGAGGGAGTCGGAAGCAACCGTGCACGACGTTCCAGTGTGTGGTACCGAGTTTGGTTCTGCCGCTTTTGCCAAACAACGCCCCTGATTGCAGTTCACCCCGCCGTTTGATGCCTGCCGCGCAGGTGCGCAGCCCACTTCCCTTGATTGATGCTGCACCACACACCCTTGGTCGCAACCACAACGACGACGACGACCGCCACCAACATAACCACCAACCCAAGAGATGGCACACCAATCACCCATGATTGCGATACCCAAGAAGGGCACCGACGAGGTCGACTGGACGACTCCGATCCGTAATCTCATTGCCCAATCTTACGGGGAGAGCCCAGATAACTACGCAGCGGAATGTGCGTCGCTGCAGCGATGTAGGCAAGATGCTGTTAGAGGAGCTGGAAGCGATATGACTGGTGCGCTCGTCGATGCTCTCGCTACACACCATGGCCTGACGTTGAGCTACTCTTAGCCAGGGACCTGCTCTACAAGTACTTTGGGCAACTCGAGTTGCTGGAGCTGCGGTTCTCCGAGATTCGAGTCAACTTTCCTTGGCGCGACGCGTTCACGAACAAGTCGATCACGCAGACGTCGATAGCCTACGAGAAGGCCTCGATTTTGTTCCAAATCGCCTCGACACATTCGTCTATCGCAGCCTCTCAGAGTAGATCTGACCCTGAGGGCCTCAAGCGATCATTCCACTACTTCAGGACGTGTGCTGGGATGCTCAATTATATCAACGAGAATTTCCTACATGCACCTTCGACGGACCTCAGTCGCGATGTCGTCAAGTTTCTGGTGAACATCATCTTGGCACAAGCAACCGAGGTGTTCTTTGAGAAATGTGTCGACGAGAAGAAAGCTAGTCCGTTGGTAGCCAAGATCGCTTCCCAAGCAGCATTCCTTTACACCTCTCTCAGCGAAGAAGTGAAAGAATTCATGGGCAAGGGCATATTCGACCGCAACTGGGTAACTTTGATTCAGGTGAGCAAACACGGTCAGTCTACTATTTCTTCAGACCAGCTAACGCCCTACTCTTCCCACTTCAGATCAAAGCCAAGTATTTCAACTCTCTCGCTCAATATCACCGCGGTCTGGCAGACGAGGGTGCAGACAAACCTGGCGATGCGCTCGTCCGGTTTACCCAAGCCGAATCCCTCGCCAAAGAAGCTAACAGATCTGCTATCAGCTTCAACTCCATGTTCGTCTCCACCATGTCCCCAACCTTACCCCCCGACGCAGGAAGCTCTTTGCAAGAACGCACCAAAGGACATCTCGTCATTTGCACTGACAAGAAGAACGAAGCCCAGAGACAGAACGATCTCATCTACAACGCGGTCCTACCGGCACCCGAAGCTCTGCCGAATATCGACAAGGTCGCGGTCGCTACGCCTATCCATATCCACGAAGTCTACGGTGCGCCGGAAGTTCAGAAGACGATTGGACAGGATATCTTTATCAGGCTTGTCCCTCTCAGCGTTCACGAAAGTGCTAGTGTCTATTCTGAAGAAAAAGCCAAGCTCGTCAGAGGGGAAGTGGAGAAGGGTGAAGCGGCGGAAGGCGAAGCCCGAAGTGCCATCGACGGACTTGGAATCAAGGAGGGGTTGGTGCGTTTCAAGGCCATGGCAGAAGGGGAGGTCGAGGGGAGCGAGGAGGTGCCTATGGAAGTGCGGCGGTGGAAGGATGATATCGCGGTCATCGAAGAACGCGAGGGCGTGGATGGGCTGATGGCACAGCTGAACAAGCTGAAGGCCAACGTTCACAGGGAGCTGGAGGGGGTGTCTCATGAACTTGACGTCGAGACCAGGGACTGCGAAACCATGCGGGTGAAATATGAACATCTGTGGACTCAGGCGCCGAGTGCTACACTGACGAAAACCCTGCGTGGTGATCTCAAGGCTCATTTCGGTGCACTGGAGGCAGCCGCAGCATCGGATGGCCAGGTTGCTAGCCTGTGGGATGCTGTTAAAGGTGATATCGGAATTTTGCTGAGCCCTCAGCTGGAAGACTTGTTCAAGGAACGGGGGGGTTCGAACATCAACAATCTTCTAGATTTGGACGTTGGCGAGGCCGATGATGCAAAGGAGCGGGAGAAGATTGGAGGCTACGTCGAACAGATCGAGGATAGGTTGAAGAGGCTCAGTCTCATTTCTCACGAGAGGAATGAAGTCATCAAAGATCTGAAAGACAAGGTGAGTTCAGCAAAGAGAGGCTACGACGAACTCCGAACTCAATAATCTCTGTTTTCTACAGATTCAAACAGACGACGTATCACACTTACTGTTGCTCAACCGAAGGAACACTGGCGTTGAGCCAGCACTCTTTGCAGCCGAGTTAGAGAAGTTCAAGCCATATCAACAACGTCTAGCTGCCACTATCCATCATCAAGAGGTGACTATCCAAGAGCTGAAGTCGCTTTGGAAGGGACTGAAAGATCTCGCTGGGCGCGGCCCGGGAGCCAGAAAGTGGGAAGAAAGAGAGAAGCGCAAAAAGGATACGGTCAGGCGGTTCTCCAGGGCTAGAGACGTCTATATGGAAGTTCGGGATGGTTTGGCGTAAGTGTTCTTCTCTTCATTCATGGAGGGTGAGTTTTGACAAATATTCTGCAGTAAGGGGCTCCAGTTCTATACAGAACTTACTACCCTTGTGCAAAAGCTCAAGACAAATGCACGTGGATACATAGCAGAGAGGAAGACAGAAAGAGAGAGCCTTGTTTCCAAGCTTGAAGTGGAGAAAAGGATGTCGGCACCGCCGTCTCAACCTCCACCATTGGCCGCTAAGCCTCCTGTGCCGCCACCTCCGCCAGGGAAGAGTAGCTTGGAGGCTTCTTTAGCGTCAATGAGTCTTTCCGATTCCCCCGCACGATCTCCTCCTACCGTTGCGCCATCTTGGCAGAATCCCGCTCAACAGTACTCTCAGCCATATGGTACGCCTCAGTCACAGTTCCCGCCACCTCCTCAACCTGGGTATTCGTCTCCTCCCCCTCCACCACCATCACGGTATTCCTATCAACAATATAACAACGCACCTGCCATGTCGCCCCCGCCGCCCTCTCAGCAGCAGTATAACTCTGCTCCACCTCCACCTCCCCCCCAACGGCAATCCTCGAGTTACTTGCCCCCACCGCCCCCTCAGCCTGTAACACAGTCATCGTATACGCCTTCAGCACCACCCACTGCTGATCCATACGCGAGTTTGGCCATGTTCAACCCTACTACGCCTTCGGCTCCCCCTCCCCCTCCCCCTGCTTCCTCGCATCAGCAACAGCAAACGCAGTATGGGCAACAGCCTCAATATGGACAACAGCCGCAATATGGGCAACCTCCGTTTAACCAGCAACTTCATCATGTAATGACGCCTCCCCCTCCTGGTGGTAGTCCAGGGCTACCACCTCCACCGCCTCCGCCGGCTGGAGGGTATTATCAGCAGCAGCAGCCCCCTCCCCCGCAGCAGGGGTATGGTGGGTTCCCTCCGCCGCCCCCGCCCCAGCAGCAACAACAGTATGGGAATTATGGGCAGCAGGGACAGCAGGGATATGGAGGGTATGGGTATCAGGGGTATGGGCAAAACTGATTAGGTGGATGCGACTTAGAACCAGTTGTTGTAGCAGACATTGACAAAGGAAGGACGTTCATAAACTCGGTGTTTTATATGTCGAGGTTTGTAACTGTAGATGAATTTGATGGGCGTGTAGTTATTGGCTGGTGTACTACTACTATGAATGCGAACGAACGATTCGTTTTCTCTATGAACAGGAAGACGAGAGTCTGAGTACGTCATAGCACTCGTGTTTCTAACCGGGCTGATCCTGCAGCTCGAGCCTCAAAGCAGAGTACAAGCGCCCATGACCACACCCAAAGACTCAAGCCTTCATATATGATCGCCGTTCAGGACGAGGTCGATGCGGATGAGCTTGCGGGCGTTGGTGCTTGAGTCGAGGAAGAAGTCGTCGACCCGTAAACCAAATCCCTTCCCCACTCCAGAGCACGTCGATCCCATTCTCTAAAGCCGGCAGCGAGATAAGCAATCTCCTGATTCCATTTCGCTTTGATGTACGATGAGAGCTCGTTGTGCTCTATCCGGGCTGAAGCCGGCGGAGGCGCTTGGATGAGGGTCGGTGTTTCGGAGAGGCGGAGGCTCAGACGGTGGAGACTGAGAGTATATTAGCGTCATGGCGGTTGATTAGAGTGGTATTAAGCCTACTCTCGTCTGTGTTGCTCAGTCCTGTATAAGTGAACTATTCAGCGCTTGACTCGTGGTAGAGGTCCGATACGTACCTCGTTGAGATGAGGTTGGAAAGTCCATAGTAAACCTAGCTTTTCCAGTTGCTGTTAGCCTGCATTTATGTTCTGCGTGAAATACACCCACCCCACCTGCTACTACGGCTCCAGATAATGGACCTGCGAGGAAGGACATGATGGTGAGGTGACGACCCGAGGTTGACTTGGGGATGGGAAAGTCGACCGGAAAGTTCCGTTGCCTCTTTGCTTTGCCATGAACCCTTCATGCACCCCCGTGAAATAGAAGAGAAGAAAAATCTTCTACTGACCCCGTATGTATCTTAAATGCTTGGGCATTCGAGTTGGCGTGAATAAGTGGGTCCATATTTATATTCACAGTCCCTCACAAACTAATTTGCGCGTCGATTTCAAGTTTTCATCGTATCCAGAGTTCTACTCTGGCATGCGTTCAATCATCAAGACCGATTCTGTAACTCCGCTTGTGCTCCGCTGGTTGTCTGGTGTAGCCTAAGCCTTCTATCAATACCCGTTCCCACTTGAGTGAATCGATACAAGATACTCACAGCTGCTTCCTTCGCATACTTGTCGGCCTCGTTCCAGGCTCTCGGAATCAACCAAAACTGAACATGGCAGCCATTCTGCTCAAGCTCCCTCAACTTGGCAAAAAGTGCCTCCCACAAGTCCCGATTCTTCACTGCGGCACCCGTATTTGTTCTCCACCCATTCGACCTCCACTTGTGAATCCGCTCGGAAATCCCCTGTACCATGTACTCGCTATCGGTACCGATGATGATACTGTCGAACCCTTCCCCATACCAAACTCTGAGTCCAAGTGCGATGATTGCGGCACGTAGCTCAGCTCTGTTGCTGGTATGGCGCTGTCCATCGAGTTCCAAAGCGTGTTTGATGGGGCTGTACCAAGCTCGGGGAGAGAATACGACTGCACTCCCTCCTCGAGGCTCACGGGTTGCGTCTGGTCCCGCACCGTTATCTAGACAAGCACCATCCACGAAGAAGAGAGCTTGGGAGCGTTCTCTATCGGTCTTGCGAATGAACCGGTATCCTGGGAGAGAGCACTTGTTCTTTGCGACCGTGAAGAGGTCAGCTGGGGTTGCTGTTGGAGGCTCTGGATGAAAGCGACGGTTGCGATCGGCAATGCTCGTTGGAATTGCGGAGAATCGACTTAGAGTCCAAGCCGAATGGACTTCTCGTTCTGGAATTGGTTGGGTGTGCAAGAGAGGTGGGATTTGGATCTGGGACATTGCGGGTGGCCAGAAAGCTTGTGCTCGATGTATCTAGGGAAAAGATGAGTGAGTCCACATCGTCCGCTTCCCGCCTCAGCCTCGTGCTTTCCGATCGAGTTTAGGGCAGACTCCCGCTCTCCACACTTGCTCAACACACCAAGCCGTATCATCGCGGCCCTACGAAGGCTTTTACAGAAATGAAGCAGTTCCCAAGGGTGTCTTTACGATAAGAATCCTGGACATGAATCGCCGGTGTCGTAGTGGAGCTAGTGTCATCAAGCCCTTCTAAAGTCAGGAGTCAATTTGTGCAGCTCTGGCCGGTCAGCATCCCGATGTTTTCGAACCCTTCATCGGCTTTCAGTCTCTAACAGGCAGCCTGAGACGGCAGCAACCGAAGACAAAGTCTGGGGATGTTTAGATTTACGTGTCTGGAATCGCGCGGGTAGTGATGAAGGCCTATGATGATCATCCATGTGTCGTTCCGGTCCTCTCAGCTAATTCATTCGCGGCTACTAGGCTCTAACCTCGAGGCGGACCCGTTCTACAGCTTTTCAGGCTCCCGACCTACTCCCGGCCGCTAAGTACTTACTTGCTAGCGAACTTGTCGTCATCAAGATGCATGATGCAACCGGCACAAGTACTCTGCTAAAGGAAGCGACCATCCCTGACCGTCCTGAGGCACTTCTATTCCCATGCGCAACAAGTGACATGACAAAAATTGGGCGGTTTAACAACGGACCTCCCACATGGATTGACTGCTGGGTGCCGTTGTTATTGCATTTATCATTTTCCCGCACAGACTCCGGTTGGAACGACCAGGTACCTAGGGTGCTTTAAATACTGTCGACATCGTTGCCCAAGCGGCGGTTCCCTTTCGCTTCAAGCTCCTTCAACCTTGACACCATGGATGACGCTTTGATTCTGGGCGACTATGACTTTAACGTCCCTTCCGACAAGAAGAGCAAGAAGAGCTTCGATCCCAAGCAATTACTATTACCTATCAAGAAGGCGGAAAAGCGCCTGTAAGTCGCTCGTTCTCACTCATCATAGAGCGATCAGGTCTTAATTGCTTAATTTTCAGGATGTTCCTGCAATATCAAACGTGGCAACGTCTAGTAGGAAACAAATTAATCGCAGCCCCAGTGTCCTTTAAGTCGAATGAGAGGATCTTGGAGGTTGCTACGGGTGCTGGTACGTCTTCGTCTCATGATCAAACGTCTTGCAACTTCATCCTCTCCATTTTCGCTGACATGACTCGTTTAAATAGGGTTTTGGATGCTAGACTTTGTAGTCACAGTTCCAAAGAGCGTAACACTGCACGGTATTGACCGCTCCTCTCGCCACTTCCCCAAACAACATCCCGAGAACGTCTCTTTTTCCACATGCGCCGCCACAGCACTCCCATTTTCCTGGCAAGACTACTTCGACTTTGTCCACCAACGATTCCTCTCTCTTTCCCTGACTCTGTATGAATGGAAAGCGGCGGTAGCAGAGATCTATCGAGTACTCAAACCGGGTGCCTGGGTACAGATAGGTGAAGTCTACCCCGCATTTCCTTCGGGGGAGTATGGCTCAAAACAGAAGGCGCTGTTCTATGCGATGTCACAATCGCGTGGACTCGACCTCGATATCCCACTTCACCTATCGGAGCACCTCTCATCAATTGGGTTCGTCAACGTATCTGTGGAAGAAAACGTCGGGGAATGTGGTTCTGAACATGGGTCTCATGGCAAAGGGAACAAGGGGCGGATGTTGGCAGTGACGAAATCGATGAAGTCTGAAGTCATCCGGGCAGGCGGGTTTGGGATCGTCAACTCGAAAAAGGAGTACGACGAATTTTTGAAGGGTCTAGAGAAGGAGTACGACCAGGGAGAAAGCAGAATCCGCTTTTTCACCTGCATAGCCCAGAAACCTTTGCCCGTGGAGAGACAGCGGTAGCTATAGGTTGGACTCGGTCTCGTGTACGACCATCTCTTCGTTGCTATCTTAGTAGTATCGGTGAGTTAATTTCTTCTAGAATCACTACGTTCTTCTCTGACCCTGACTGCAGCTTATTGAGCTAATTTGTAATTCCTCCCTTGTATTATGTTGTTTTTGACTATGCTGCATATTCGGTCGCGATTGAGCCATCTACTTATTAATTTTGGCCAGCATCACCACTAGACCTCATCCTTTTCTTCTTCATGTCTATCTACGATGTAATGAGTTCGCAAGCCAGCGGAAGGGTCTTGTGGCATATGCATGGTGTAAGGGCAATGGCACGCGTGGTTGGTTTCTGGTGGATTCATTGAGGCTCAGAGGCTCGGGATTTGGCTCCGAGGCGAGCAACATGACGAAATGATCATGAAAGGACCAACTCTTGACCAACTGTGCCTTGGGCACCCAAGTAGTGCGGTGCCGGCTCAAGCCGAGACCAAGCGCCAACAAACAAACAAATTCATTTTCATCGAATCAACGAATCAATCTCTCCCTCAACCACGACAGACTTAAAACCGCGAGGCTCGCACCGTACAGGCAAGGAGGATACCTATTCTTCATGCCACATTCGCGAGCGGGTTAAGGTCTGAGTATTCTAGTCATTCTCGATCGGTTCTAGCTGGACCAAGGCTGTAATAGTCTTCGCAACGTATCAGAAAACCGACCTCACCTCTTACGGCGGGGCTTCCCTCGGACCCAAAGACGGGCTTTCACGAGTCAGGAGGGTCATTCTCTTTCTTCGGTTAGGGAAAGTGGTGGTGGGGTTTTGGAAGTCGTTGCAATGACCGGGCTGGCTGCTTATGAGCTTGTCGTGCTTCGCGTTTTAGGACGCTGGGTCGACATGGGCAGTTGGGTTCTTTAGCTCACTTCGTGGTGCATCTTTCTTGGGGTTTCGGCCTTTGGTGTAACTCGATTCAGACTACTCTTTGTCTGTCGTGGGATGACGCTTTGTCGTCAATTTTTTCCGATTTTTGTGGCTCATTTTCGAATGAGTGAGGGGTAGTGGGGTTATGTAGGGTCGATGTATGCGCTAGTCAATAGGTGAGTTAGGTCCGTTCTTACCGTTGCATGTGCGATCCTGATCTTCTTCGATCGTTCGATAGATGTCAAATGTAATGATCCTAAATCGATAATATAAAAGTCGCATGTCCTCTTCCAATACCCCTCGCCCTTGATGGTCTTCACCCTTGTTCTCGACGAATCAACTGTGATTTTCTGTGCCTCCCCTCCATCTGAGCCGCCATTACCCACAGCTGTACAAGTTGTTGTCAAAGCAGCTCGGTAAGCCGCACCCGGCTCAGCACCATACCTGACTCAGTCGGAATTCGAACCAGCAAGGAGTACAGAAATGAGGTGGCTGCTTTTACTGCTGCTCATGGAGACGTATCGGTGCGCGTTCCTTGTTCTGTCGTCGCCAGAAATAAGAGAAGGTGGAAAAGATGCTAACACAACCTGTACCGCAGAAAGCCATTCAGGGTTTGCTCATGGCCCATCTGTCGTTGACCGCAGTCCCGGAGCGGGTGGTGATTGAAGGAGGTGTCAACGGGAGGAGTTACGTGCTGCGCGGTCGTAAGTTATCAACCGCATCCCGCTGCCCATCGCCTGACACAGGATCTCAGGCTCTCATGAGTGGTTGGAGGGAAAACGACTTCAACTTAGGTGGGGAGAGGTACCCATTCGATGCTTTCCGTACAAGTGGCGTTTCGTTTTCGAGCTGAAGTAGAGAGTCTGGTGATATGTTTTCCAAAATGGAACTTGTTTGCAGCGGTGTTGGCTCCAAGCAGGCTGTCTTAGATGTCAAAGCACAATCGATCGCATCGGCCTGATGGTCTAGTAGTATGATTCCTTGTTAGGGTGCTTCGACATCAATTTCGAGGAGGTCCCGGGTTCAATTCCCGGTCAGGCCCAATGGTTTCTTTTTAGTTTTTCAAAGCTTTATCGTCGTTACTCTAACTTTTGACCGAGGTTACTTGGAATATTAGACCGCAGGATGGAGTGCTGATATGAGCGTCGACCCCATGGGCCAAGATTCCCATAATCAATATTGACAATGGTCTTGGCTCGCACTCACTGGCCTCCGGAATGACCGACAACATGGAAGCAGGCAGGAGATATGCAAAAACCGCTGTACGAGCTTCTGTTTGCTCGTAGAGGCTCGGCCAGGGGAAACCGGAGTGGAGGTGTCGACCTCTAGCGCTCGAGCCGTAAATGTTAACTAAACACTACGTAAACTTTGTAGAGACATCTGACTGAAAGGAGCGAAGACCGCAGGAACCAGGCAGTCTGGTCTCGGCATTATACTCCCATAGATACAGCATGAAGGCCCAATGCGTTCAAGCCTTTGAAAAAAGACATTGATGGATAGAACCTCTTGGGGAATGCGAGCGCGAGCGTCTACCGTGTATAATATCCAGAAAAGGGCCAGCCATGAAGGCAGTTATATTTCTGCTCCCCTCTCTGTCGCGTTTCCTAAGCTTGTCTCTATAGCCGCTCTTTTTCCCAACCTTCTCGCTCTTTACACTGACACTAATCATGGAGAAGTCTGTCAAGAAGGACACCATCATCCTAGTCCGATCCGATGATGGCTTCGGCGCCATTCCGCTAGGGGTCAATTTCCGTTTTGATCATGAGGACAGTTTAAAGGCTCTTCCCTTCCATCCACAGCCGCCCACATCCTCGTCACCGCCGCCGCCGTCGACGGAAATTGTACATTATCCGACCATGTTGCGAGCGAGTGCTTCGAGCTCGTCGTCGACGCCCAACTTCCCTTCCGCTTCGGCGGCGCCCCCATCTTCATCCTCCTCATCGTCCCTGTCTTCATCCGCCTCGACGTCTTCCGTGGCGTCCTCGTCCTCGACTTCGTCCTCGTTATCTCAAGGATTTTCCTCTGACTCGGTGCGGGCACACCGCCCAGCGAACAAGTACTCGCCCTCACCCCAGAAATCGAGAGCATATCACGACGATCAGCCCTATCTTGCCTTACCTTCTCCGTTGAAGAGCACTGGCAGTGGTTTTAATTCGTTGCTACCCTGCCCGCCGACCTCGCCGAATGCGAAGAGGACAAGATTCAGGCTGCCGTCAAAGCCATCACCACCATCGTTGGGCGATGGACCTAACGCTCTTCGGCGCTTTTTGATGAGGCCGTTGCCTGTAGCCGCCTGGCTTTCGGCGAGATTGCGGGGTGCTTCTGACTCCCATTTGCTCTCGCGGCTCAGGTCGCGAACCCAGCAGAGCTCTTCGGCGGGGGTCTGGGTCGCGATGTACTTTGCGTTCAACCTCTCCTTGACGTTGTACAACAAGTATGTCCTGATACATTTCCCGTTCCCGTATACCATGACAGCGATGCATGCATTGTGTGGAACGGTGGGGACGTTTATAATGTTGCACTTGAGACTGGACGGGTCTTCGGCTAGGGCGTGCCAACCCCAAGAGAGAGAGAAGGCGACTTGGGAGCAGGACTTCAAGGACTCGAAGCAACCACAGCATCAGCTACCTTCTCTAGTGCCTTCGTTGACCCTGAGGGAAACGGTGGTTGTGTTGCTGTTCAGTATGCTTTATACCATCAATATCGTGGTCAGCAATGCGTCGTTAAAGCTGGTTACTGTGCCGGTGAGTACCTTGACCTCTCCGAGTATATTTAAGCGCTGATAACAAGAGATGCAATAGTTTCACCAGGTGGTCCGAGGGTCAACACCGCTCTTTACAATCGCCCTCTCCGCGATTTTATTTAAGAGGAAAAGCAGCAAGATTAAGTTACTATCCTTGGTACCTGTCATTGCAGGCGTTGGGTTTGCGTAAGTCCTACTTTGCAAAGTCCAGATCGTTATCGCTGAATGTGGCCGTTCCAGCACCTACGGAGACTACTACTTCACAATCTTTGGCTTCCTTTTAACCCTCCTAGGAACACTTCTCGCAGCGCTCAAAACCGTCGTCACGAACTTGTTCCTCCGGCCATCCCCACCCCCTCCCACTCTTTCTTCAAGCACCTCGAATACCAGCAGCGACGACGTATTTCTATCAAGCAAGCATCGAAAGGTTCCATCAATATTCAAGCTTTACTCTCCTCGACTTTCCCTATCATCTTCTCGTCAGTTCAAGCTCTCTTTGACTCCGATGCAACTTCTGTACTTGATGTCCCCGCTTGCGTTCATACAAACGACGCTCCTGGCGCACTTTACGGGCGAGTTGGCCGACGTTAATAGGCACCTCAGCTCGACGGCGCCCAGCCATGATCATCGCCAGCATCTGCCAGGGTTGGTACCTGGGGTGCTGGGGTGGTTGTGCGGTCCGAGCTGGTGGTTGCTCATGAACGGGGTTATGGCGTTTGGGTTGAATGTGGTTAGCTTTTACGCGAATAAGCGGATTGGGCCGGTAGGGATGAGCGTTGCTGGTGTGTATTTTTTATATTTTTATCTGCGTAGAGACAGAGGCTGATCATGATGCAATCTTTTTTCTTTTTTTTTTTCTATCAGCAAACGTAAAGCAAGTTCTGACGGTGCTATGCGCTGTTGTGCTTTTTGATTTGACGATCACCGGAGCGAATGGGTTGGGAATTTTGCTGACTCTTGTCGGAGGGGCGTGGTATGCGCATCTTGAGGTGAAGGAGAAGGCGTTGGAGAGAAGTCTCAATAAGGAGGCTAAGAGGAGCGGTTAGCCTGGCCGTCGACCCCTCCCGCTCTCATGATGACTCCACCTAGTTATCTTCGACCCGTCTTCTCCCCCTCGGATTTTGCTTCTACGCTTGGTGTAGTCTCAGCATTACAGCTACAAGCGAGCTCCACATGAACACCGGCGTTCAGGAATTGGACCCAGTCCGGTTTATGACTATGACTATGACTATGACATCTCCGACGCTCGTCTCTTGATGGTTTGACATCCATACATGCGTATAAGCGCCGCCATTATCTTCGCCTGCCTCTTCTCTATCCTTCTATCAGCGAAGCAGGCATCCCCGTCAACATCAATCGCCCTTATCAATGCCTATTGATCCTTCTCCGCTCTAGACTCCACTCACTCTTTCTCGACATTTGTCTCGACTGCAACTCCACCAGCATCGCGCAATCCCCTTTTCACTCTTACCCATGGACTCAGAAAGCAAAGCGATGTGTCTTTGCTACCCTGTATCTTGTACGTCGACTGTATGCACCCCTCTTTTCTCTGGTCGCTGTGTATCATTATTTATAGAGACGCTGTTGAAAGCGCTGTTCACTCGTTTTGTTAGTGTTAATCTGCCTGCCACTTGTTTTGTCTACCGTCCAGCCATTCTTTTGTTTGTTTGTTAAGTATCATATATTTATCGGTCGTAGTAGCATTTGTTTGCAAGAGGATAAGTAGCATCCTCTGGAGTCAAACTACGTATGTTTCGGTGTTTAGAATAGTGTTTCCGTTATTGGGATTGTCAATGCATGGGTTTTGTGTGTCCTATCTATCGCACCATTCATAGATACGATGTATACACATCACATCGCTAGAACAGAATGGTCGGAATCGCTTGTAGAATCATCCTCTACTGGTGCTGCGTCTCCAATAGCGTTGGCGATCTCCAGCTCGTCGAAATTTCGACCCGGGAAAAGCCCATCGAGCCGCCTTCGAAGTTGCCATATCCCCTCCCCCGAATACACGCAGAAGACTGCACGCTGGGATGAATTATAGTCCTACAGATGACCGCGACAGGCGGGTTAGTGAAAACTTGGAACGAATTCTTTCTCAAGAGGTCTACCTACCGGTGGAACCGCTCTACAGAATGACTGAAGCTTCAGGCTGTGGTTCAGGAAAGATGGGACTCCAGTCAGGCTTAGATGAGTCAACCTGTGGGCTCTCGCCAGGAGTGAATGGATAGCTTCTACACTTATATGGGTGCAGTATGATAAATGGAGTCTCTCCAACGTCGCACTTCGTTGAATGAGAGTGTAGACAGCGGTGTCTGTGAGCTCTGGCACTCTCACGAAACCGATGCGGCGTAGCTTGCGTAGGTGAATGGATAAAGCGATGACGGACGCGTCTGTCAGGTTACCACAGGCTGTGAAAGTAAGGGTTGTAAGCCGTCACCGTCACTATGATAGCACTTGGATACGAGTCGAGTTGATATCATAAAGGGAAAGGACTCACATCCAAGGCCGACGTATCGTAGTCTGTTGCACATCCGAGCGAGCTGTTTGACCCCTTCGTCTGTGATTTGGGCGGCATGGGACAAGTCCAATTGGCTCAATGAACGACCGAGCTTGCAGATGGCTTTGACCGATCGGTCAGTTAAGAGAGAGCATCTTGCGAGAAACAGGGAGCGTATTCCCGGTGCATGAGCGATGATTCCTTCGATAGCGGCATCCGTGATTTGGGAACAACTGGACAGGTCTAATGTTCGCATGCCTATTAGCGCCCAGTGGATAATCAAAGGGCTGAGCTCGATCGAGGTCAAGCCAGGAAGCGGATCGGACACAGGCTCTCGAGGATCCTGTTTGGAGAGCGTGAGCCTAAATTTGTTTGATAGACCAGGACAAACTAGGTCCAGACTTACCGTGGTCACCACTTCCTTCCCTGACTGTGGTGGATCTGTATCCGCTACCACCGTTTTGTTTGCAGGTGGTACTTCTTCCCCTTCTCCCTCAGAGTCGACTGCAAAGTGTAAAGGGAACGCAAGGTCTGTCAGGGCGTCGCACGATGCAAGCCGGAGCTCCCGCATCCGAAGAGAATGAGTCCAAACTGCACGAACAGCGCCATTCATGATCTTTAAACAGCCATGAACGTCCAATTCCACCAACATCGGACACCCTTTCACGACAGCGGATACACCAACGTCAGTGACCAGGTGGCATTTACCCATCTTCAACCGTCGTATCTCTGGGCAATTTTGGGAGATGGCGATGAGTGAGGGGTCCCCCAGGCGGTTACAGTTGGTAACGTTAATCCCTAACACCCTGCGAGATGTTTGTGTGAGTGAGATGATGGCCTGGTTTGTCAGTCCGGATACGTCGGTGAGGTCGATTGATACGAGGTTGGGCCAGGAGCTGAGCCTAGCCTCTAATACAGGGGACTTGAGGGTGTTCCACCTGATGAGGACGACCCGTTCGAGGAGCTCACACCGCGAAAAGGTAGTGAGCATTGAGTACGACACGGATGCGGATCCTAAATGGAAGAGATTAAGTCGTCGAATGAATTTGGAATAGGTGTAGTAAGTCGTTGGCCCGCTGAGACGATTCTGCAGCATCTTGTTCATCTCGTATTCCGAGTCCAAGGTGCAAAGTATCTTTTGCAGGGAGGACACTTTCTTCAAGTCCGGTTTGTGCCACAAGATCCTTGCTCCCCACCCGGACCACGCTCGGCAGACGAGCAGGATAGTGAAGAGATCCCCTTGGTTGGTGAGGTACCTGAAGATATAAGTCATGATTTCCCGGTTTTCCTTGAGGGAAATTTCTGCTGAAGATGTAGTGGTGTAGAGGTCCCCTGGGGGTTTCTGCGAGCTCGATAATAATCTCTCGCGAAGAGGAGGGCCTGTCGTCAGTCCATCATCGTTAGTCCGCTCGCTATTACTCAAAGGGATTGCGGTCGGACAGTCAGGTTGGGTGGCCATCGGACAGGAGTGCTAGTAGATCGTGTACCAAGATAAGTGACGGTAGGAGCACGACACGCGGCGAAGGCAAAGCGAAGCTGAGATCGAAAAGTTGGACATCATCACCTGGACTTTTCGGGCAGGCGGTCGTTTCAGCCTCGTAGTAGCGGGCTGTTTACAGGAGGGTGACCAGTGACCACTCGGGAGTCAAATTTCTTATCTTCTTGTATTTAGAACACTGCTTGTTTTTTCTAGCTAGCACACTTATACCATGCGTGCACATCACCCCGATTCACTCGAATTCAGAGTGATCGGACTCATCGTATATAGCATCATCCTCTACCTCTAATGGTGCTGCATCTCCAATAGCGTTTGCCACCTCTAGCTCGTCAAAATCTCTACCTGGGAACAATTCATCAAGGCGTCTTCGAAGCAGCGCTATCCCCTTCCCCGAATACACGCGGAAGACTGCGCGCTGAGAATCATCAAACTCCTACACCGGGAGAGGAGAATTGAATTGATATTCGACAAGATGAGAATAAAAATGACAACTTTTTGTGAGAGATCCGGAGACGCACCTTTGGAGGTTCTGTACAGAATAAACCAAGCTGCAAGCTGTCGTCCAGGAAAGCTGGGACTCCCGAGAGGCTTATACGAGTTAGCCTGCAGTGAGTTCTTGCCCAGTAGAAAATGGATCGCTTCTACACTTAAATGGGGGCAGTAGGATAAATGAATTCTCTTCAAAGTCGCACTTCGTTGAACGAGAGCGTGGACTGAGGCGTCGGTGAGATTGGGGACTCTCACCAAAACAGCGCGGCGGAGCTTGGTCAGGTGCTTGCATAAGGCTATCACCGACTCGTCTGTCAAGTTTGTACAAGCTGCGAAATGAAAAAAAAAATACAATAAACAGGTGTTGCTTTGAAACGAGTGCAGCTGGAGGGGGAAAATTGAAGGGCTCACATCCAAGATCGAGATGCCGTAGTCTGTAGCATCTCTGAGCGAGTTGTTTGATAGACTCGTCTGTAATCCCATTACTGGACAAGCTCAAGTGATGCAATGAACGGCTGAGCTTGCAAATGGCCTTGACCGATCGGTCGGTTAGGAGAGGGCATCTCCCCAGCACCAGGGAGCGTATTCCGGGAGCGCGAGCGATGATGCCTTCAATAGCGGCGTCTGTGATTTGGTTACAATCGGAGAGGTCTAGCATTCGCAAGCCTTTGAGCGCCCGGTGATCAACCAAAGGGCTAGGCTCAACCGAGGTCAAGCGCAGCAGTGGAGACACAGGCTCCTGAGAATCCTATTAGGCGAGTGTGAGTTCAGAGCTGTTTATAGCTTAGAACTTAATGAGCTAGGTCTAGACTTACTGGGGCTACCACTTCCTTCCCTGATGTATGCGGTGGATCTTTATCGACTACCGCATTTACTGGCATCGTATCTGTGTCCTTCTCTGTTGCAGATAAATCTTCTTCTGCCTCAGAGTCGAGTGAAGGGAACGCAAGATCTGTCACGGCATCGCAAAACGCAAGTTGGAGCTCCCGCATCCTCCGAGAGTGAGTCCAAACATCACGAATAGCACTATCCGTGACGTCCAAACAGCCCCTCACATCCAATTCCACCAACATCGGACACCCTCGAACAACAGCGGATACACCGACGTCAGTGACCAGATGGCATCTGCCCATCTTCAGCCGTTGTATGTCTCGCCAATTTTTGGAGATGGCGATGAGCGAGGGGTCGCCCAAGCGTATACAGTTGGTAACGTTGATTCCTAACACCTTGCGAGATGTTTGTGTGAGTGAGATGATGACCTCGTTCGTAAGTGCGGATACGTCGGTGAGGTCGATTGATACGAGGTTGGGCCAGGAGTTGAGCCTAGCCTCTAGTACAGCGGACGTGAGGTTCTTCCATCCGATGAGGAAGACCCGTTCGAGGAGCCCACACCGCGATAGGGTAGTGAGCATCGAATCCGACACAGATGAGGATCCTAAATGCAAGAGATTGAGTCGTCGAATGAATTTGGAATAGGGGTAGTAAGTCGTTGGCCCGCTGGGACCATTATGCATCATCTTTCCCGTCTCGTACTCTGAGTCCAATGTGAAAAGTATCTTTTGCAAAGAAGATCCTTTCTTCTTCAAGTCCGGTTGATGCCATAAGATCTCTGCTCCCCACCCGGACCACGCTCGACAGACGAGCAGGATATTGAAGAGATCATTTTGGTTGGCGAGGTACCTAAAGATGTGGGTGATGATTTTCCGGTTTTCCTTGAGGGAAATTTCTGCTGAAGATGTAGTGGTGAAGAGGTCCCCTTGGGGTTTCTGCGAGCTCGATAGTGATTCCTCGCGAAGGGGAGGGCCTGTCATCATGATCAGTCCATCATCGTCAGTCCGCTCGCTACTACTTGGACCGGTTGAGGTCGGACAGTCAGGTTGGGTGGCCATCGGACAGGGAATGAGTGCTAGTAGATCGTGTGTCAAGTTCAGTGACGGTAGGAGTACAACACACGGTGAAGGCAAAGCGAAGCTGAGATCGAAAAGTTGGACATTATCACCCGGACTTCTCGGGCAGGCGGTTGTTTCAGCCGTTCAGTCGTAGTAGCGGGTTGTTTACAAGGGGGTGGCCAGTGACTAGTACTGGGGAGTCGAACTTTTTATCTCTCGGTGTTTAGAATAGTGCTCGTTGATTGGGATTGGCAATGTGCATGAGTTTTTTCATTTGTCATCTATGATTCTATCTAGCACACCTTTATTACAATGCGTGCACATCACTCGAATTCAGCGCGGTCGGAATCGCTTAAAGCATCATCCTCTACCTCTAACGGTGCTGCATCTCCAACAGCGTTTGCGACTTCTAGCTCGTCAAAATCTCTACCGGGGAACAGTTCATCAAGGCGTCTTCGAAGCAGCACTATCCCCTTTCCCGAATACACGCGGAAGACTGCGCGCCGAGAATCATCAAACTCCTACACCGGGAGAGACAGGATAATCGCGTTGATATTCGACAAGATGAGAATAAAAACAACAGATTTTGGTAAGAGATCCGGAGACGACGCACCTTTGGAGGTTCTCTAGAGAATAAACCAAGCTGCAAGCTGTCGTCCAAGAAAGCTGGGATTCCCGACAGGCTTATATGCGTGAGCCTGCAGTGAGTTCTTGCCAGTAGGAAATGGATTGATTCTACACTTAAATGGGTGCAGTAGGATAAATGGAGTCGCTCCAAAGTCGCACTTCGTCGAACGAGAGCGTGAACTGAGGCATCGGTGAGATTGGGGACTCTCACAAAAGCAGCGCGGCGGAGCTTGGGTAGGTGAGTGCATAAGGCTATAACCGACTCGTCTGTCAAGTTTGTACACGCTGTGGAATCGAAATATAATGAAATGAGCAGGTATTTCTTTGAAACGAGTGGAAATAAAAGGGCTCACATCCAAGATCAATATATCGTAGCCTGTAGCATCTCTGAGCAAGTTGTTTGATAGACTCGTCTGTAATCGCAGAGCTGGACAAGTGCAAGTAATGCAATAAACGGCCGAGCTTGCAAATGGCCTTGACCGATCGGTCGGTTAGGAGAGGGCATTTCCCCAGCACCAGGGAGCGTATTCCCGGAGCGCGAGCGATGATGCCCTCAATAGCGGCATCCGTGATTTGGGTACAATCGGAGAGATCTAGCATTCGCAAGGCTTTAAGTGTCCGGTGATTCACCAAAGGGCTAGGCTCAACCGAGGTGAAGCGCAGCAGTGGAGACACAGGCTCCTGAGGATCCTATCAGGCGAGTGTGAGTTCAGAGCTGTCTGATAGCTTAGAATGAGCTAGGTCTAGACTTACCAGGGCTACCACTTCCGTCCCAAATTCCTCTGGTACATGTGGTGGATCTGTATCGACTACCGCATTTACTGGCATTGTATCCGTGCCCTTCTGTGTTCCAGGCAAATCTTGTTCTGCCTCAGAGTCGAGTGAAGGGAACGCAAGATCTGTGAGGGCATTGCAGGACGCAAGTTGGAGCTCCCGCATCCTCCGAGAGTGAGTCCAAACATCACGAATAGCACTATCCGTGACGCCCAGACAGCCGCTCACATCCAATTCTAACAACATCGGACACCCTCGAACGACAGCGGATATCCCGATGTCAGTGACCAGGTGGCATCTGCCCGTCTTCAGCCGTCGTATATCTGGCCAATTTTGGGAGATGGCAATGAGAGAGGGATCTCCCAAGCGTGTGCAGTTGGTAACGTTGATTCCTAACACCTTGCGAGATGCTTGTGTGAGTGAGATGATGGCCTGGTTTGTGAGTGCGGATACGTCGGTGAGGTTGATTGATACGAGGTTGGGCCAGGAGGCGAGCCTAGTCTCCAGTATAATGGACGTGAGGTTCTCCCACCCGGCGAGGACGACCCGTTCGAGGAGCTCACACCTCGAAAAGGCAGTGAGAATCGAATCCGAAACGGACGAGGATCCTAAATGCGAGAGATCAAGTCTTCGAATGAATTTGGAATAGGTGTAGTATGTTGTTGGCCCGCTGGGACGATCATGCATTGTATTTTTCATCTCGTACTCCGAGTCCAAGGTGCAAAGCATCTTTTGCAAACAAGATTCTTTCTTCTTCAAGTCCGGTTGATGCCATAAGATCTCTGCTCCCCACCCGGACCACGCACGGCAGACGAGCAGGATATTGAAGAGATCCCTTTGGTTGGCGAGGTACCTAAAGATGTGGGTGATGATTTCCCGGTTTTCCTTGAGGGACATTCTTGCTGAAGATGTAGTGGTGAAAGGATCCCCTTGGGGGTTCTGCGAGCTCGATGATAGTAATTCCTCGCGAAGAGGAGGACCTGGCATCAGTCCATCATCGTGAGTCCGTTCGCTACTACTCGGAGGGATTGCGGTCGGACAGTCAATTTGGGTGGCCATCGGACAGGGGAGTGGTAGTAGATCGTGTACCAAGGTAAGGGACGGTAGGTGCACAACATGAGGTTAAGGCAAAGCTGAGACCGAAAAGTTGGATCCGACATCCATCATCATCCGGTCTTCTCGGCCAGGGATACGGCGGTTGTGTCAGTGCCAGTGGAGTCCAACTTGTTTTCTCTCGGTGTTTAGAATAGTGTTCGGTTATTGGGATTGTCAATGTGCATCGGGTTTTATCCTCCTAACACACCATTCAAACATAGGTATGCACATCACTCGAATTCACCAGCCTTAGGAATCTTATACACTCATCATCCTTTACTCCTAATGGTTCTGCATTTCCAATAGTGTTTGCGAGCTCTAGCTCGTCGGAATCTTGACACTGCGCGCTTGGGGGAACCATACTGGTCACGAGCCTAGTCAACCCAGATTTCGTCAAAACGATGGTATTGCGGCAGTATAGGCTGCTGCGTTTCAAAGCTTCCTGTAGCAAACTTGGTATACCTAGAAATTCTTCTCAGGCAGGGGCCCAAAAGCACTCGAGAAACCAGGAGGAACGGGACACAGATGCAAGCCCAAAAGTTGAATCTCAGCCGGCCTCGGAGTAAATTCGTCTTAGGACGTTTGAAGTGACATTCGAGGATGGGAGAGACCGGAGAGATTTTATTCTTGAAAGTGGAGGAGAAGGCAGACATTTTTAGAGAATTTTTATGCTCTTGTGAGTCCTCGTTCCAGTGTACACAAATGATTCACAAAAGCTAACCTCCAACGTTTCAAGCAGCTTTGCCGAGGGTTCTTTCTAGGTTCAGTATATCAATTTCTGAACTATCACTGGCAGTCTTACCTTGAAGACTTAGTAGGGGAACCTCCTGAACTTACCAATTCCGCGTCGTACACCGGACGTATCACGGATTGGAGCCCAGCGACTGTGTCAAAACGATGCTCGAGTCGCACGATATTACAGAGGACCTCCAAGTAAGTAGGTTTCTAGCCTGAAGTGCGGCGCTAGGTACCTAGAAGTGCTCATGCCGCAATTGACAACTGTGGCGGAATCGACATGATACACTCCCTACGCTAGTCCATTATCTGTCCAAGAAGATAAACAAACTACTCTAGTACTCGTCTACTACTAACATGCAATTGAGGTGTATCAAATAGGTCACTGTGGTTGTCCATCGTAACTTCGTTTCGAAATACGCTGCGTCTCGTTTCGATTTTCGTGCGGTTCATGAGCATCCTATTCGTGATCGCTCTATCAGAGCGGACCAAGTTGCCTGCCGATCAAATTCAAACTCTCATCTCCAGCTCTCGATGCCTTCCTCTCAGACCTGACTTCAAAGTCCACTTCATCTTCAAATTCGCTACTAGGGCACACCAGTGCGAGGTATCCGGGAGTCCGTTACAGTCAGTGGTGACCAGTGGCGCTCTTAGCTTAGTAGCTCTGAGTCGATTGACTTGACGTTTTCGATATTTGCACTGGAGTCTGAACTTCTTGGGAGGCAGTGGGAGGAAAGGCAGTACGCGATTTTTTTTCTTGAGTCCCGACTCTGTGGTTGTGGGCGTATAACCCCCTCCGAATGGTGAGCGTTCGCGCACACATTAAGACAAACTCGAAGTCCTCCGAGTCCTCGTAGTCTCCAAAGGAACCCACTGTGGCCCCATTATCTCGAGTCGAGTCGAGTAGCGGGGGCTGCGGACTTATCGACCAGTAGTCCATGGAAGAAGAGAATAAAGTACAATAAAGATAAAGGTAAATCGACTACTGGCGGGATCGACATGATCCTACCTACGCTAGTCCATCTGTCCAAAAAACTACTCTACTCGTCTACATGCAATTGAGGTGCGTGATTGTCCATGGTATCTTCGTTTCGTTTCGATTTTCGTGCTTTTCATCATCCTAGCATTCGTGATCGCTCTAGAGTATCAGAGCGGATAGACCAAGCTTGCCAATCAATCCATCAAACTTGAGCATCTCCTAGCTCTCGATGTCTCCTCCTATCGGACCGAAGGAACTCAAAGTCCACTTCATCTGCACTAGGGCATACTGGGGCTAGGTGGATATCCGGGTACGGTACCGGTACCGGTGGTGCTCGTAATAGTTCGATTGGACCTGAGACTTTATGTTTTGTTTGCACTGGAGTCTGAAGTTGGGAGGCTGTGGGAGGGAAAGCAATACGCGATTTCTTCTCTTGAATCCCGACGTAGGCGTATAACCCCCCTCCAAAGATGGTGAGCGCGATACCGAGCGCGTTGGTGGATGATATGGAGAGGTTGAACAGTGTCACGGAGAACAACACCGCTAGGACTTGTTTGACATTTGCTAAAACCGGGTTTAGAAAAAGATGAGAGATGGTATAGAACAGAGAAGCTCACCTGCTACGCTCATACCAACAGCCCCAACCCTCCTATTCGCTTCGAAACTCACCACGTTCAACCCAAACGCGAGCACTCCGTTCAATAGGAGGAAGAACCGGGGTGCACTAACCATCCCACCACCCAATCCACCCGCCAAGCCCGCTAGTGATTCAGTTAATCCTCGTTGAGTGTACCCGAATCCACCACCTAGAGCGAATTGGGGGAGGAGCGTCGCACCCCACCACGCTGCATGTCCACCGCCGCTTAACGTCGATCCACTGACGCCAGTGGCGCTACCACTACTAGTACCGCTAGTACCGGAAGCGGCAGCTAATGCTACATCGTGTAAATGCCAACTCACCCGCTCTAGCTCGCCTGTAAAGTAAGCTAGCGCGGTCGTCTGGATGAAGGCGAGTGGGCTAAGGAGGGAGAGGAGGTGCAGCGGGGTTAGTGCGAGTTGGGGGATTTGGAAGTGGCGCAGGGCGAGGAAGCGGGTGTGGGCGTGGGTGTAGATGAGGGATGCGGTGGAGGTGTGTGTTGGACGGGGTCGGTTGGTGGGGAGTTTGGTGAAGGAGCGCAGGAGGTCGGTGCGTTTGGGGAATTGGAACGGGCCGGAGACGGAGAGCGGTGGGTAGAGGAACTGATCTCGGGTGAGTGGCTTCTTCTGCTGGAGGAGATTGGTGACGATCGTTTTGAGAGCTGCGAGAAGGGTTCCGAGGAGGGTCAAGAGGAAGCCGCTGGGAGTAAAGTAGTAGTCTCCGTAGGTAGCCAGGGCGACGCCGACGATGACGGGGATGAGGGAGAGGAGTTTTGCGCAGGAGGTGGCGTAGGCTGGGATGAGGACGGCAGAGAGGGCGATGGTGAAGAGGGGCGCCGAGGCACGGACGCACTGGTGGAAGGGCACGGTGACTAATTTGAGGGAGGCATTGGAGACTACGATGTTGACTGTATAGAGAACACTGAATGCGGCAACCACGGCGGCCTCTTTCCCCTGCACGCTTGGGACCTGGCGCCGGCTGAGCAGAAAGAAGGTGCCGGCTGATCCACAGAGGGCATGGAGGGCAGTGAGGGTGTACGGAAAGGGAAAGTGGATGAGGACGAGCTTGTTG
This sequence comes from Candolleomyces efflorescens, assembly GCA_027579765.1. Taxonomy (NCBI): domain Eukaryota; kingdom Fungi; phylum Basidiomycota; class Agaricomycetes; order Agaricales; family Psathyrellaceae; genus Candolleomyces; species Candolleomyces efflorescens. Next base: position 133,122 of record JAMZDL010000065.1, read on the forward strand.
TAGAGGGTCAGCGCCAAGTTCAGCGCAAAATAGAGCAGGAGCCAGACGGAGGAAGCCATCATCCCGTCCCGCCCCCTTCCTCCCAGTTATATACTCCATCGCCGCTCGTCTGGCGGTTTCGGACAACAAGGCGCCCATCCCTTCCTCCCTCACCGTGCGACTTTTCTCCATCAGCACAGCCACCCCTTCATCATCGCGACTCGTCCTTCTCTCCTCTTCCACCAGACAACGACAGCAATGTCCACACCCGGCCCCAGCAATCTGGGCAAGAGGGCCGCGTCCTCAGAGGCTGAGAACGACTCTACCACCGTCGCACTCTCCAAGAAACAAAAACTCGACCCCACCACCAGCAGCAGCTCAAAGGACAAGAAGAAGCGGCGGAAGAAGAAGCGCAAAGTGTCGGTCACCGTGCTCGTGAATGCAACCACAAACGCGACTCCACAACTTGCATCCGGCAGTCGATCCGCAACCCTCAGCGAATCAGAAACAGAAGACCCGGCAGAAGACCAGACCAAGAAGAAGAAGAAGGACAAAGGCAAGGGAAAGGCTGTTCGGTCCACCAGTCCCACTCCAACCCCCGCGACACTTGGCTCGGATGTAGCTATGAACGACGGAGACCAACTCACTAGCCTCATCATCGCTTCTACCTCTTCTGAACCTCAGACTTCCGCCCAGGCAGAGGCCCAGGCGAGGGAGATTGAGAGGTTGAGGTTGCAGATTACCGAACAAGCCGCTGTGCGTATTCATTCTGATCATCCCTTCTCTACTAACTTTTCCGCACTCAGCTCCTCTCGTCCCACCAAACTTCCTTGACCTCGCTCCAATCAAGCTTGACATGTCAAATATGCTTGGATATGCTGTACAGACCGTACGCCCTCGCACCATGCGGCCATATCGCATGCTACGGCTGTCTATTACGTTGGTTCACTACCAACCCCAACGGTGGAGGTGCACCCGTCGTCGATCCAGAGGACGAGATTGTCAACGGGAACGATGCAAGGAGGGGTGAAGGCGCGAATGCAGGCGCTAACAACAACCCGGAAGTACCAGCCGCGGACGCAGAACCCCGTCGACAACAACGCGTACACGTACGTCACGTCGGCGCAGGCCCAGCTCTCCGCGTCACCCGCAATGCCGCAGGCGGAGTCGAGCTCGTACCGCGCCCACCCGCTCTTGTACCCATCGGCACCCACCGTCGCGATCGCCACCCTCGTCCTCCTGCGCATGCGCATGCGCATCCTCATCGCCGCCCACCCAATTTTGCACATAAAAGAAAGACGTGTCCGCTTTGTAGAGCGCTAGTGAGAGAGAGGCCTGTGGAGCTGTTTATGGTGAAGGAGATGGTGGGAGGGTTGGTTAGGAGTGGGTTGGTAGAGGTTCCGGAAGGCGCTAATGCCAATGCCAATGCTAATACTAATGCTGGTGAAGCGTCATCATCGGGTGGGACACAACGGCATCGCGGGAACCCTACCAACGATCCCTGGAACAACGTCTTCCCCGCTCTCCGTCGACATTTCCACCACCACGACATCGACTTTGCCATTGAAGATGACGAGTTTGACGACGACGATCTAATCGTACCGCGCGCCATGTGGTCTCCTGAAGTGTTGGACGACGACGACGAAGACGAAGATGAGGACGAAGTCGCTATGAACATGTACGATGGGGAATTCGGTGTTTTCGACGATGGAGACTCGGACGACGATGTTAGTGTATATGAAGAATACGGGAACGGGGAGAACTTGGAAGAGTTTTTAGCGGGTGTCGATTTCAACAACGCGCGGATAAGCGACGACGAGGATGGAGGGGAAGGGGACGTTGATTTGTTTGAGGATCAGTTTGGACAGATGTGGAGGGGTATGAGGCGGAGAGCGAATGCGAATGTGAATGCTCGGAACCCGAATAACCCAAATCCACAACAACCAGCACCAGGAGCAGGAGGAGCACCAGCACCAGGAGATAACAACGACCCCCTAGCGATCGAAGCGAACCATTTCGCAGGGTGGGCAGCTGCAGCTGCGATGCTAGGCCGCGGCGCTCGGATCGGAGGTCGAGGTCAACATCGGGTCGGTGCAGGTCCTCGCGCAGCTCCTCCTCCTCCCCCTCCTCCTCCCCAACCCAACCCCAACCCCAACCCAAACCCCAATCCTAACCCTCACGCACCCAACCCAAACAACAACAACAACCAAGAAAACCCACCAGCGCTCACCGACCTCGGCTTCCTAGACGCAGAAGATGGGGGTATATACCGGTGCATTGATTGTATGCACGAGATTTGGGGGAGGAGGTGTTCGGGGTGTGGGAGGGTTTATCCGGGGCATGAGAGGTTGGAGAGGGAGAGGAGGGAGAGGGAGAGGGTGAGGGAGGCGAGGAGGAGGAGGGGTGTGGGTGTCGTACCGCCTGCGCCTGTACCAGCACCACCAGCAGGAGGACAAGCAGGAGGACAAGCAGAAGAAGCAGGAGGAGGAGCAGGAGGAGCAGGAGGAGGAGGAGGAGGAGGAGGAGCGGAAGCTAGGCCACCCCCAGCTGAAGGAGAAGGTGTACAAGGCCTGATCAACGTGTTGGTGGGTGAACGACGGCCGGGGCCTTTGGGCCTTTTTCAGGGGTTGAGAGCGTTGCATCAGTTTAGACAGCATTTGGGGCTTCACTCGGACGATGAAGACGAGGGTCGGGACGAGGATGAGGAAGAAGAAGAAGAGGATGGAGACGGTGAGAGGCTGATTGACCTTACGCAGACGGATGAGGATGAAGAGAACGGGAATGGGATCGGAATTGGGAATAGGCGGCTTGCGTCGACTTCGCCGCCCGTCCCAGTGGACGACGACGACGAGGATGATGATATTGATGACTTGGAGGACAACCATGGTGGTACGTTTTTATCTGTTCTTAGTTGACGCCGATTAACCTATGTACCCTATATAGGTCTCTTTGGCCGCGGGAGAGCGGGAGCGCGGAATAGGGCTGCTATGTACAGCGCCTTGAACGATCTGCGCGGGGCGCTCGGTCAGGGTCCTGTTGACGTTGTAGAGCTCGAGTCTACATCCGAAGAGGAATATGACGACCACGACGACGACCACGACGACGACGATGATCAAGAAGAAGACGAAGAAGAAGAAGAGTATGAAGGTAGCTTTATCGATGATGGCTCCGACGACGACGACGACGGGGTTATTGACCTCAGAGGCGAATGCGACGACGACGACGACGAGGCTGATAGCGATGGTGCACTTCGGAGACCTGTTCAGAGTATCGTGGACCGGATTAGAGCGAGGACGGGGGACGTGGACGTTATCATGCTCGATGACGACGAGCCTAGTGAAAGTGAAGAAGAACTTGAGGACGATGAAGGAGGAGGGTCTGCGCTCAACGATACTTTTGCTATGCTTAATAGGTCGAGGGTACGAGATCGGGAGAGGCAGAGAGGTCGTCGGGCTGCTGCTCCTAGAGCCATCTTGATATCCGACGAGGAGGAGGATGAAGATGAGGAGGATGTGGGACCGCGTCAGTCGTTGTCTACTGGGAGGAGTCAGCGTGGAGCTGGACGGAGGAAGAGGACGAGGAGGTTGAATCTGGCTTCGGACGAAGATGATGAAGAAGATGAAGATCCAGCGGCTGAGACTCTCGCTGGCGCTGGACCTGGTCCGTCGAGTCTAGCGACCTCCGCGAGGTTCGGAGCTTCGGTTGTCCTTACCGACCAGGAGTCAGAAGAGGAAGATGAAGATGACAATGGAGACGGAGACGAGGAAGAGGCTCAGGCTGGAGAGCAACAACTCGAAAGCGACGCTAATCCACCTTCGAGAAGGAGTAGTCGGAGACGGACCAGGCGGTCGATGAGGAGTAGACAGAGAGATGTTCTGTCGGCCAGTGGTGGTGGAGAGGATAACGGTGCGAGTGGCGGGGCACCTCCTGCGTCCGGACCGGATTCAGAGGACGAGGATGAGGGACAACTCGGAGGAGGCGAACTTGGGGTGTCGATGGACGACTCGATTGCAGCGAGGCGGGCGAGGATGGCGAGGGCTGCTGAGAGTAGAATGCAGGTGGCTTCGCGTGAAGACGGCGTAGGTCCTGCGTTGTAGAGGATATTGGATATTGATTTGGTCTATAGTAGAATGAAATGTGTACATTGGTTTTGATTTCTGTGGCTCGTGGTGAGGTGAAGGTACATAAAGATGAATGTGAGTGTTCGAGGTTATCTATCGTCGCTTCCGACCATGCCGCTGTTGACATTTTCCTGCAAGTTCATTGGGCGCCCCGAGCTTGAAGGACTCGGAGTCACTCGCACTACGGGCACGGACAAATTTGATCGAGGAACAAATGTTCCCTCAAATTGTTTCCTATCTTTTAAATCAATAGTCTGATATAGTATAAAGCTAAATGACTATCTAAATTTCAAACATATCAAACAATTTGTGCTTGGGACAAATGGGGTCGGCCGTAATTTAAATTTGGGAATCTATTTGTTCCAGAATTGCCCAATCCCCTTCCGAGAAAAAGCATTTAGTCCGGAAAAGTATTCAAAAAAGATTCAAACTATTTCCTCCGAGACTGAATTGTGGGCGAAATTTTGAAAATGGGCAAGGATTCTGGCAATTAACAAACTGAATCCTGTCAATAAAATGTGTGAGTTGATTTGGGGGAACATTTGGTCTCCGACTGTACAAATCGTTGCCTGTAGTGTCGCCCAATCGCGGTGGGTCCAATTACACCTGAGGTTTGTGCGCTTGGCAGGATCCTGCTTACGTATCACCTTCATCCCAAACCTCCATCATCATCCTCGCCTCGTATTCGACGCCAGTGTGCGTCTCCTTGGACCTGCAAGAGGCCAGAAGGAGTGGACGAGGACGGATAATTTTGTGTTTGCGTTGGTAGCCTATGTTACCTGTTTGTTATTAAACCGTAGGTCTGCCACGCTACACGCTATCCTCGTTTCTAAAGTATGTCTGATTGTGTCTGCTTTCAAAGGATGCACTACGATGATGTCTACGAGCGTTCACTGAACCTATGGAATCAGTGAACGACCCCTGCTATGACTCGGACGAGTTAATTGTCGTATGACCTCACTGCCTCGTCCCAAAGATCTATCTCAAGGATACATTACGGCGGACAGATAGAGCCAAGAGTCCCACTTCGGTTGTCGTACGTACTGGTCATAAACGAGTTCAAGAAGGAGCCAGGCAAACACTCTCTATGGCTTGTGTATAAACGAGGAACTCCGAGCTGTCGTGATGCATTCCCAGTCTACGAAAACCAACCTAGGAATCTCCAGGATGATGCCCCCCCTCTCGACCCAGTGGCAGCAGAGTCAAAGGCGAAGCGGGTAGAATCAAGCCATTCAGAGGGTCCTATACTCCTAGTCACACATCGAGCTTGGTCATGGTACTGGGACGTGACCACCTTGAATTGAAAGGTGGTGAGCGGGCCATGACAGTGGCGCTTCGATTCCTGCGAGATGTGCAAGGACGGGGAGGCCAGACGAGAAAGCTCGGACAGCGGCGAGTGTTGGCGGAGCTTTTGCTGGTCCTAAAACCTCTTCTTCAAGTCGGGTAGGGACCGTTCTGAAGGGCGGAATGGATATTTTGTTTCCCTGGTTTGGAATGGCATACTGGAAATGGCAAGCTGAATATCCACGCGGACGAACAGGAGGCAGGCAGGAGCTTCATTGTTGACATTATCTCGCGATTATCTAGGTGGTGACGTTTTTCAGGAAGCCCATTGGAGGCAGTAGGGGACTCGGAGTCCCCGACTGTCAGTCGGCGCAGCCATTTAATTGGAGAGTTCGCCAATCAGGCGCGCGCTTGGCAAGGATTCCATCACTTGCAATGAGCATCGTGTTCGCCTTGTCCTTCGCCCTTCACCTCATCGTCTGGCAGGTCGCTCGCTCGGCGGGTTCGAGCGCTGAGCGCCGGACCTGCATCGGACCGCCCGACGATTCCAATGCCCGAAGACTCTTTGGTTGATCTTTTTGGACTTGCTAACAAAAATATGTTTTTGAAACGATTAGTGCGCAACCTCGAAGCCAGAAAGCCAGAAAGCATATGCTGACGGTGAAGCGAAGGTCAGTCTTAACTGGCTCGCCCTCATTATACCCCGATGTAGGTGCGGGGCTTTCAATATATTACCTTTCACTGCAACACGCCATCTTTACGTTCAGCATGTTCAGGGCGTACGTGCGTGCATGCCGGACAGCCATTCTTGGCGACTCGTTGCAGCTTGTCCCTACGACCCAGCATTTGCAGATCCAGGTATAAAATATTACCCCAAAGATGTGTTCTATGCATTCCTCGGGTCATATTACACTTTACACAGAAAGGTGAGTGCTTCCAGTGTTATCGTCTAACTCTGCTTACTTGCTGTTGACGTTGTTCACCCACGAAAGATTTGATGCTGCTGGGCACGAAAAAGAACCGACGGAGCAGCTCCGCAAGCTACGAAGACGACGGCGATCCCATGTGCCAAGCGTTATCCACCGCCTTTAGCCTCCTGCCCTCAGAGATATGGCTGCGGGTGTTCTCCATCACTTCCGAGGAGTCAAACTCGGAGGCCGATCACCCCCCTAGAATGCCAATGCAGCTCTTGACCTTGGCCAGCGTTAGCCGGACTTGGAGGACCATCGCCATTCGCCACCGCAGTCTCTGGACTCGTATCCCAGAACTCAGCCTCACCGAGTGGGGCATGGACACGATGCGCAAGACCAGGAAGCTGTTGCAACTTTTCCTCGAACGCTCTGGAGAGCTCCCCATTTCCATTCGTTGTGAAGTGGACAAACGTGGATGGCGGATGGGACCCAAGATCGCTCGGGAAACTTTCCGAATGTTGACCGACCAGTGTCATCGGTGGAAGTCCGCGAGGATCAAGATGCCCATACGATTTATCGAAGAGCTCGACTCTATACGAGGGAAACTGCCCGTCCTTTCGCATTTGGAATTCTTCGGGACCAAGTCCATCGTGAAGTCGGGTGGGAAGGAGTACATTCTCGACCATTTCTCAGACGCACCAAGTCTACGGGATGCCGTCGTCCATACTCGATATATCTTCGAGGGTGTTGATCCGGCGTTTAAGGTTGTTTTGCCGTGGCCACAACTGGAGCATTTCTCGGAGGCCTCGTTCAGTGGGAGGTCGTATAGCGATTTGGTGAAAGAACAACCGCAACATCTACGCAAGCTGGTGTACAAAGTACAACACACCCCGGATCTGTCCTTATGGACGCCGCTACTGTTACCGAGCCTCGAGAGACTTCGGATTCGAGTTGGACTCCCTGGCCCGGCTATCCTCTCCCATTTGGATCTATTAGCGCTCCCCGCCTTAGTGGATTTAGAAATTCGAGGAACGTTCGCTCCAGCCGATCCGCTATACTCCAAAGTCCTAGCCTTGATCCGGAGGTCGGGGTGTTCGCTCGAGCGATTGGCGCTGGACGGATTTAACGCTCAAGAAGGGGTTTTTTCGAGTATCCTTTCATCATGTCCGAAGCTGACGTCGTTGGACATCGCCAATGTCGAGAGTGAACCGCTCCAGGTCCTTGTGCTTGACACCGGCTCTTTGGCTCCCGTTGTCCCCAAATTGAATAATCTCGTCATCCGGAGCCGCAAGGTGGAAGGCGTCAACAGCATCATCGACTCCAAGGCGCTCGTGCGTTTGATCAAGTCCAGGACGACAGGGATACCCGGAGGAGGCCTCGGCCAAATTGAACCTCTTCGGGAGGTCAACTTCGTTTGGGACGACGACGAAATGCTGCATTTGCAATTGGCGTTGTTGGAACTGGAGGACGAGCACATGTTCCCCCACGAAACTCGACCAGAATCTGTGCTTCGTCATCTGGCTTCGACGGCAAGAGCTAAATTGAAGACGAAGATTTTTTATGCAGAGCGGTCATTGGTGGATCACCTCAATGTCAAGTTGCATTTGAAGCTGAGCCAGCAGCTTAAAGGTCTGGAACAAGTCGCATTGGCTGAAGGAGATTCCCGCGTCTTGACGGTGAGTCGATGACTCCGTTAGTCTCCTCGTGAAGCGCTCTTACCAGGGCCCCTTTCAGCGAACTGGCCTTCCATATGTATTGTGCCGACTCAGTGAACTGCGAGCTCGACAGATTCCCGGGGATGTAGCATTCCGGCTTCGGAGTCGAGCGAGAAAGCTTTGTGAGAAATGGAAACCTTTCCTTTTGCAAGACGTCGTTTCATTACCATATCGATGGTACTACCTGGGAGAGGGAGTGGCGCGTTTGAAGTGGAATTCTGACGGTGCGCCTTTATTGAATACTGTCTGACCTTTGCCTGATTCATTTTGAAGGTCAAGACGAAGCTGAAGATTGGACGAACATTGTTGGTATTCGGGAGTGGGAGAAAACGCCTTTTGCTACCCTCCGATATACCCCCTGGTTATGGGCGGAATAGTGTCGCTTCGCGAAATTCACGCGACAAAGAATACTTGTAGAATATAGGGACAAGGAGGCGAAGCGATGAATGACTCGATAACAGCGAGGCGGGCGAGGCTCAGGGGGCTTCGCGTAAAGACTCGGATAATATTGCTGGTCCGAGTGCTGCTTCGTAGAGGATTGTCGGCTTGCTTGTTAATAATTAAATATCAATTTCTGGTCGTCGTGGTAGGGAACGAAGAACAAGATAGTCAACTTGGAGGGAAGAGGAAGGAGAGGGGATATAAAGAGTAAGTTAGGAAGCTCCATGGCCAGTAGCAATGAAGACTTGAAACGAGTCTGCAGCTGTTGTTGCCCTGGCCAATCCAGGAAATTCGTTTAAGGGTGCATGCCAGTCATATATGTGAGGAAACTAATGCAACATGGCATTGGCAATACTAGAGTTGATCAACTGGAGTTAGTGGAAAGGAAAGGCTCGGGGCAGCGCCTATTAACAGCCCTCGTACCGGTTCGAATTCTTGACCCCGAACACTAATCGTACCTGCGATGTACTGCCAGTGACAGGGAGACAGCAAAAGACTGAGATCTTACACTAGCCTAAGGGATCCTTGGGCCAGCCGCCAAGAGACTCGGATCTCCAAGGGTCAACTTGGACCTTTGCTATTGAATGCAGAAGGCTCCATACCGAATCCTTGACCTGGGTACTTACCAGTTTGTCAAATCTTTCCGGATGATGCACAGCGCAAGACGCTTTACGAGAAACGCACCGACGGGTCCCAGGTAGATGTTTACAGCATCGTTGCAAATGTCGGAAAGCCCTCCCCGCCGCGGCGGTGCGCGACGTCGCGTACTACGCCTTTCCAAGACTATCTCTGTATGAAACGCTGATCAACGAATCGAGTTTGGCTTGTTTTCACCCGGTGTCCGCATGGGAACCTCGCGTTGCGTCACTCGTTCACTTCCCTATATATGCCTCCACCTATTGGGATGAGAGACTAACCCAACACCCTACTCATATCGCGCAGAGATGCTCTGGTGGCTTCTATTGGTGTCACTGTCGTTTGGTGAGTTTGGTTCTTGGGTTCTTTGGTTCTTTGTTCTTTGTGTGCGAACAACGTGGTATAGGTGCTGATCGAGAACGTCATGCTTAACAGTCGGGCTGGCGCAGTCCCAAACGCTCACAGCGACCGAATGGTGCGATGAACTTGGGCAAAGCAACATTTGCTGGCAAAGATATTACGACGAAGAGCTCGAGATAGGATGGGGCTACTTGTTTCCTCAGTCGGGGCCTCCCACAGGCACCAGCGGCGACACGTCCGAATTCATTGGAATTCTAATTGCACCTATGGCCGTTGGATGGATTGGAAACAGCTTGGGAGGTGGAATGCGATCTAATCCACTTGTTGTAGGATGGATGAACGGGACCTCGGGTGTGGTGTCTGTTAGAAGAACTGAGTACGTTTCTTCAAATGTTATATCGAATATTCATGCTGATGGTGCATTTGCAGGTCATATAGCCCACCACAGCCCTTAACTGGGCCCGTAGCGACGGTATTGGGTGGCTCAGGTATCACAACCGACAGACACCAACGCATTATTTATCGCTGCCGGAACTGTACCGACTGGACTGGAGGCTCTGGAGGCATCAACCTCACCGGAAACTCGACCTTTGGTTTTGCACTCCATGGCTCTCTCAAACCCAATGAACCCGCCAACGCTAGCTCGTCCTTGTATCTGCACACCCTTGCAGGCGAACACCAGTTGAACGTGGACGCGGCGAAAAGTGCTCAGTATTGGGATATCCTACAAGACCTCCAGGCAATGCCGATGCTCACCGCGCCTGCGGGGACCTCAACGACATCTTCTACGGGGGCATCAGGATCGTTCTCATGTTCTGGAGCCCCAGCCCCGAGCTACACCATGAATGTGGCCCAGGGGTGGAAAGGTGCCCCCGTTTTGGGAGGATTGACTGGACCGCGGGGCCTGTCAATGGATGACAGAGGCCATCTGCTCGTCCTTGAACGCGGAAAAGGTGTTACGGCACATACTCTGGACGAAAATGGCTGTGTGGTGGATAGCACCGCCGTTATTGAAGATACCTCTCTTAACCATGGTCTTGACCTGGCGCCGTCGGGAGACAAGCTGATCGCGAGGTGTGTGGTTTCCGCCGGCCTGTTCTAAATTGAGTGCTCAAGTTCAAGGTAGTTCCGCGGATATCGCTTGGTCCTGGAATTATGATTCTTCCTCAATGAATGTATCGAACAAAACAACTCTGATTACTGGGTCAGTAGGTGCCTCCTCAGAGTCGGATGCCGCATGGCTGATATTTTTGTTGTTGGTCAGTATGAACAATCCAGGACATACCACCAGAACTGTCTGGATCTCCCGAAAGAACCCTGATCTATTACTGGTTAGTGTCGGGTCAGATGGCAACATCGACGAGCCGTCTTTCAGAGAAGGGACTGGAAGAGCCCAGGTTCGGGTCTTCAACATGTCCACCATACCTTCTGGAGGATTGGCATACAGCTCTAGGTAAATCCATTCTCCGTGTATCCGTCTTGCTTCAATGAGCTGAAATCACCGCTGTATCGTTCCAGTGGGGAAGTCATGGGGTGAGCAGCAAAAAAATCAAGTTCTCAGCCTTGCCCCAATATCTGATTGTGTCTCGAATTAGGTTTGGTTTGAGAAACGATGTGGGGCTTGCCGAGGATAGGAACGGCACCATACACAGCGTCGGTAAGCTCTTTCGCTCAGACATGCTTGGAGACAGCTTGATAGTTTTCACAGAAAATTCGCTCGATAATGCTTTTCGCTCGGTGGGCGGTAACCAGAAGGATATTCACACCAACAATCCAGCCGAAAAAGTTTACAGACGTGGGTTTCATGTAGCTCATTGTCTGTCCTTCAGGCACTCACCACTCTGATTACAGTTGGAGACCCCGCCAGACCAACAGGGATGTTCGGAGGGTATCCCTACTGTTATACTGTCTGGGAGGCCGAAGACTTCGACGACAGGACTATGAGAGTAGGGTGGTGGTATGGAAACTATTTTTTGGGGGGAACCGACTCGTCCTGAGATATAACAATTCTAGGTTTGTCCAGGCGCCGAATTCAACGGTCGACGATGATTGGTGTGCGGCGAATGCTGTTGAACCGACAGTGCTCTTGCCGCCTCATACTGCGCCGCTTGATATGAAGTTTGGGGCACATGTGAACGATACGAATCTTTATGTCAGTCTTCACGGCAGTTGGAATCGGCAGCCGCCTCAGGTGTGTATTCCTTCTTACGCGTCTCCAGTCGGCGGGCTCCTTATTCGTTCTTCTAGGGATACAAAGTAGTCGTTGTACCGGGGAACTATTCGCGGTGGGGGGAATGGAGTCCTATTGGCAACTTGTCAGCAACGAAAACAAGCTCTTTAGATCTCCTCACCAACAGGAATGAAACCGAGTGCGAAAATGGTGACCAGTCAAATTCTCACCGTTGTGTAAAGGCAACGCTAGCTTACGTCCATGCTTCCAGGTTGCTTCAGGCCCGTTGGCCTCGTCTTCGCCCATGACGGAAATAGGCTCTATGTTTCCAGCGACGCGTCCGGGGAGGTGTTCCTGCTTCAAAGAGATCCCGAGCTACCTTCAAATTCGACGGGCACTACCACAAGGTCTGGGACAGGGACTGCTACTTCTGGCAGCACCTCTTCGCCAACGCGCAGCTCACGGCCGGCGGTATTGAATCAAAGGTGCAGGCTGAAGAAAAAATAAGGTTTAATGATACCTACATAGTTCAGGGACTATGGTTCAGCTTAGGGCTCTCGTGAGAGGATTTTAGATTATCATGATCATGTCGGACGGATATCTATAGATCTATCAGTCGTCTGTGTATTTGTAGACTTTGTGATATTGACATGTTGTATTATTACCACTCTCGCTTTCGAAATGTTTTCGTGTAATTCTTGACTGCTACTCAGAACGCCTTCTCTTCTGGACGCTTTGACCCAAGTCCCACGTGGGGATCAGTGAACAGAATGTGCCTGAATGAGATCAACAAAGGGATCCGAGTCTGTGCCGCGCCGACATCACTGTAGACGTGGACGGGCTTCTTCCCCAACATTGCTGATAGACTTTGACTAGACTCTTCTCCCTTCCTCTGCTCGCTGTCTGAGAAAAGCTTCTTGTCTGGAACAATACCCCTCGCTGGCAGCAAAGCAATCGCCTCCAAATCCCGAGGGACCGTATCGCGACCACCACGGACGATAGGCGCGTGCAGTATTGAGACCGTCGTTTGGGACATTGGCAGAACAACCCTCATTGGTAGGATTGGGAAGACTCAGGATTGGTACTCCAGCATTCAACCGCACCACATTTATTGGCCGAGAAGCAGATAACGACAACGAGCGAACGTCATTGCCTCGAGGCCTCCCCGTGACGCACCCCTTGAGCATCATACAGCTCGGGTAGATCAAGCAGTCCATTGACTGTTCATGAACACCAAGACACGACTAGAAGAACCCGAGAACACGCAGAAAAGTAGTGCCCGCACGCGCAAGTACGTGTGTAGACGGCGTCGAAGAAGCATTGTCAACGTATGTTTCTTCACCCACATCATCCCCGGCGTCAGCGGAACCCACCTTGACCGAAGCGTTTTGTCACATTCACATTCAGAACGCCGCGCACTCCACCGAGCACATATAACCTGTCGACCACGCTTAGGACCCGTCGGAAACCCCAGTTCGCTGGTGGCCACCAACGACACTTCACGGTGAGTTTCCCTGTGTTCTGTCACCACTTCGGCTGATGATGAATCCCGTCTTGAACGATCTACTCTAGATATCACCATCCTCTGCTTGAAGAACTACGCCGGCCTCAGGAACGCAACAGGAACAGAAACATTAGAAATACGAATCAAGACACGATCATCAAAGTTGGTAACAGACCTCTCTACGCCGGATGATGATGGGGCCGCCAGCGACAACATCCATAGCAACTCCGAGTTGTACTGCGCATGGTGCGCTTCCAAAGGGCGCTCATGACACCGAGCTCCCCAACGAAGCCAACCCATACCCCCCTTTATCTTCCACTACCACCACAAAAGCGCAACACTCACCGCCGAAGATCCAACGACAAAATTCCAACAACATAGCCGACCAATCTCAATCGACGCCTTCGAAGTCGAGGGCTCGCAACGTCCGAAATCTCACCCTCGCTCCTTCATCCCCACCCTCAATAACGCCAGCGCCCTCATCCAGTTCTGTGGCAACATTCAGCTCACTGGGTGAGACTGCGACCGCAATAGCAGTCCAGCGTGGGTTGCTCTCCCCCACTCCCCCACCGATAAGGCAAAGGACGACTCCTCGGCTCGGCCCCATCCCACTCCAAACCATCCCGAGCTCGAGACCAGGTACCCCGTCCATCCACCCGGACGCCCCTATCTCTGGAACCCCACGCACCCCAGGTCTCGGTTTCGTGCCACTGACACCCACACCGCCTACCGCTGCGTTATTTTCTCCCAACAGTCCTTTCTTTTCACCGAACGCGTCGCACGGGGGCATCACTTCACCAACACCACCAACTTCGAAAACCTCCAAACTGAAATCCCAGTTGACTTCACTCCTCCCGGTGCTCCCGGCGAGACACACCTACTTTCATGCCAAGGTAGAGATTCAGCAATTGAGCAGTGTTCCATTTGTCGGTGGTCAGTTCGGTGTCCGGTGGAAATTCAGGAACGTGAATCGGCATGCCGGAGGGCAAGATGCGCATCATCATCACGAGGACGGCGGTGCTGGGAATGGGAATGAGGAAGGATTGTTGGGTCGGGTTACTGGAAGGGCAAAGAGTACTGCGTCATCGAACAGCAGGGATAAAGGAAAAGCAAGGGAACATGATCCAATAGAGGCTGGAGAATTTGGAACCGTCGATGGTCCGATAGGACGGCATCGTCCTCAACATCAGGAATCCGTCAGTTCAGGACGAACGAGCTCCAGCAGAGAGACCACGACAACCTCCGAATCGACATCATCGTACGGCACGTCTGCGTCTGCAACGAGTGTTCATAGCAGTTGGTCATCCTCGACGAAGGTCGGCAATGGAACGACGACTCCAAGCACCAACCTCAGCCGCAATTTCTACTCTCCATATAGCTCAAGTACCAGCGCGGGTATATCTCCGACTTCCAAGGAAGCGGCTCGATATGGAGCGTCCCACTACCTCTTTGCGGCACCGTCGACAGATGGGTCCTCGGCTCCCTCGTCTGCAACGGGCGATCCGAGCAGCTCCTTGCTCTTTTCGCCCAATAGCCAATCCTTCAGTTCAAACGCTGCCGCCACCCCGATGTCACCGTCACCCAACGTGAATGTGTTGTCACCGACAGGTACGGTCACGCAGGCGAATTATGGATCTGGGACACCGCATATGGGGAATACCTCTCCCCTGCCTGGCCAACCACACGTTGGACAGCTATCGGCTGCTCGCGGCCTCACGCCCTATCTACCCCTCAAAGACCATAAGATCACCTTCAACTTCCCGCTGGAGGCTATCGTGAAAATGGATGTGACAAGGGGTAGTGGAAACGCCGCGGAATCGATCCAGCATCAGCACTTCGAAGCGTACGACGGCGTTGGAGGACTCAATCCAAACGACCCACATTCACATTCGAACGCCTCGGTATCCTCCATGGCAGCAGCCGGATCTTTGCTCCAACAACAGCAGTTAAACGCTCCAAAGCCTAATATACACCCTTCGCCGTTGAAGCTGGTAGTGATGCAGAGAGTGATCCCGGATGATCCCAGTAATTCGCCCCAGAATCCGAGGCTTGGAGAGGTGGTGCTTAATTTAGCGGAGTATGTAGGAAAGGGGAAGGTCGAGAGGAGATTTCTATTGAAGGAGAGTAGGGTTAATGCTATGCTTAAGGTATGTGAGAGTTTGCTTTATAGCTTTCGATCTATCTTTATCAACTTGGGTGCTGGTGCTTCGAAGCAAAGCATATTTAATTCTGGACTGCGGGCTGCGCTCTCCGCCTCCTTCCCGTTTTCATTTATACGTTTTCATTTATAAATGCACACGTTGACTGACTGACTGACGTTCGCCTCCATTTGGTTCTACAGCTCAGCATTGAAGTCACTTACGCGTCTGGATATACTGGATACGTCGCACCACCAATGCCCAAGGCCGAGATTCTAGGAGATATCCAAGGATTGCTCACAATGAACGAAACCCTCTTATCCAAGAAGAAGGCTAGAGTGATGCTAGCACGAACTACATCATCGAGGTCTGACGCAAATGGCAAGGAAGTAGGAACCTCTACAACGTTGGGCGATGAGACTCTTGAAGGAGCGGACGCGGAGGCCGAGGTGGACTTGAAATCTCCTGGGCTACTAGAGAGGGAGAAGGACAGGCTTGCCCGTGTTTTGGCAGGCGAGGTTGAGGGCGGAGACACTTTTGGAGAGCTGCAGCAACAGGCTGAGAGGGGTTGGCAGCAGCAAATGCAGCCGACCCTCAACTTCGGGAACAATTTTGCGGACCCATACGCTCTTCCATCAGAGAGCGAAAGCGAAAGCGAGTTTGCGTCGGAGGTTGAAGGGGATCCCAGGAGGCCCCAGAGGCAAATGACGTTGGAAGAGGTGGGAAGGAGGAAGTGGAAGGTGGAGATGAGGACCAGGAGGAAAGAGGACCGAGTCAAGAAGCTGGCGCTGAATCTCAGCGAGAGCGAGGATGACAGTGCTTTCGAGAGCGCAGATGACGGTTTGGAGGACGACGAGCACGGACTTTGGCATCTGGCGCACCAGCAATCGGGAGCAGCTAACACTACCTTGCCTGGACAAGTACGGGTGGCTGCCTTCGACATCCAGCGCCTTCCTTTAGCCGCAGGACCGAAAACGACAGAAGCTTTGATCGACGCTTTGTTCAACCCGGCGGCGACTACCAACAAGGAAAACCAGGGGCCGTTCACAATGTACGTGAGCCCGACTGAGCTTCATGCCCAGCATGCTTTGGAAGAGGCGCTGAAGAGGGAGATGGAGGTGCGTTCTCGGCAACAGTATGTTGAGCATTCTTCGGTGGACCATCATCACTGGCAACAACCCAAGAAGAGAAGCATGAGTAGAGATACTGGGGAGAGTAGTAGCCGAAGCAGTCCTGGTGGCGGTCTGAAAATGCGGCTTGGGCGGACGGGGAAGCAGAGGGCAGGAACAATGGATAGCACGAGTACATCCACCACTAGTGGTGGGAGCGGGAGTGGTGGTAGCCCTAACGTGCCGAGAGGGATGAAGAGCCCAGGGGAAGATACGATTGTGGGTGTTCGGATGGGATATGGCCAGCACGAGGAAGATGATCACAACATGACTTCACCTGCCACGATCACTGCTATGTCGCCAAATCGCGGGCAGCATTGGGCGGGACTGGGGACGGTCATCGAGAACTCCAATATACCCTCGGATCGGGAGGCGACCATTGGAAAGACAGGCGGGGGTGGTGGTGTGGGGACCATACTGCACAACTATTACCGTGCTAAGAAGGACAAGAAGAAGGGCGGGAACCGAGAGGAGAGGGAAGGGGAAGTGACCAATATACTCGGGGGTGCTGTCCACCACGAAGAGCCAGGCGAAATGTCCTACGGGCAGTTGGGCCACCAGCATGGTCCTACGAATACCCACCAGCGTAGCGCCACCGGTGGCACGATTTCTAGCGAGAGTAGCTCGTCACTTAGCTCTCTTAGTCTCAGCTCGAAGAGTGGTCATGGCCATGGTCCTGGAGGTCCTCCTCCTCGCTCGCCTTCGTCCGAGACCAGGCGTAGCTCCGATGGTCATGGTCCGGGTGCAGTCCTGCCTTCCGTCCGACCTAGGCAACCTGACCTGAGCGTACCGGATGGGAGGATGGACAAGATGGGTGTTGTGAAAGGCGTTACTCCTGGTTCAGTTGCCGAGGGTACAGAAGCTAGTCGATTTGGCAGTATCAAAGGATGGTGGAAGGGGTTACAGAAGTAGCGTTGCTTGGATGCGCGTTTTTTTCTGGGAATTTGCACAGTAATTTTATTTCTATTGGGTATAATCGGATCGTACTTTTTGTTTAATCTGTCGATGTTTTCTAATCCACACCCTGTACTAGCTCGCTTTTGTACATGTACCCTTATGGTAGCATTCTCTTCGTCTTTCATGCATAAAGCATTATCCAATTCCCCTCCGATGTCGTTCCGTAGTTACTAATGATACACGCGACATACACGCCGCAAATTTAGAAGATCTAGAAATACAAATTGTAGTTGATCGTGACGGGGTGGTCTACAAGCTATCGAGCAGTCCAATCGTCAAAAGAGAATTGATGCTGTGGACGGAAATCAGACTGCAATGCAGCGAGGGTGTCCCAATACGAAGGTGTCCTGGCCTCCTGGATGTCGAGAAGGTGCTGGCCAGCTAGGTTAGGCTGAGAAAGACCTGAATCGGAGTTAGACGGGCTGGAGGGTTTCGTCGACGTGTGCGTAGCAAAGCCAAAGTTGGCTGTGCCGTTCAAATTGATTCCGCCTGTCCCTCCGGACCAAAAAGTGCAGTTTTGACAGCGATAAATGAAGCGCTGGTGTCCTGACGATGTGAGACCCGACCCTGGGAGCAATGTAGCAACAGGGCCTGGGGCGGTCAGTGGTTCTGGGGAAACATGGGGTCTGTCAAAGATGGTCAGGAGAGCAGCAGTGAGCGGAGGCTGCTACTTACGAGTCGGTTCTTCGTACTGAGATGATTGGTTTTTTGCCATCAAGCCAGGCGACGATGAGCGGGTTCAAGTGCATTGGACCGCCTAAGCTGTTCCCGACCCAGCCAGCAGATGCTGGGGCACTAAACAGACCGATGAACTCAGTCAAAGGCTGACGCTCCGAGGAAGTGTCGGCAGGGAAGATGTAGCCCCAGCTTGTGTCGGTGTCGGCGTCGAAGTATCGAAGCCAACATAGCTTTGCTCCAATGGTGGCTGAGATCTGCGGATCGCACCACTTAGAAGCAGCGGGAGGTTGACTGCGGGCTATTGGAAGACCAGAGAGTCAAAAAGATTCATCATCCTCGCAGAAAGTTCTCACCTGGAAGAGCCAAGAAACCCAATGGGATCACCGCAGCAGTAAGCCACTTCATTGCGCAGGGAGGACAATCCCAGACCGGCCTGGGGTTAGGGAAGAGCGAATGCTACGCTTCGCACTCGAAGCTTATGAATGGTGCACCAGAGTCCTTTCATTTTCAGAAACGGGCCATAGTCGGATGGGATAGAATTCACTTGGTTCAATTTCGGCATCTTGGTGAAAGAACCAGTGAGCACGTTGCCCTTCTTCTTCCGTTCGTTGTCAGAAAGAATCACCCAGGTAGGTTGACAGATCCGCTCGCCAGTCTCATCGGTCAGACGCTATTGAGTCTTGAGAGGACTTGGATTTTTTAGATGCCAAGGAGCTACAGGGAGAACACAAAGGAGATTCTCTGTACATTCAGGGTTTCAGTGAGTCCGGGTGCGTTGCTGAAGGACACAGCAAAGCGTAAAGTCAAGCCCATGCAAAGAGGGAGGACTCAAGGAGGACAGGTCCGACAGGACAGAGTCGAGCTCGGTGGTACTAGCGGGACTACATAAATAAGTGCAAACCTGTGCAAATATAGCGCCCATTGGGTGTGACGTCAGGCACGATATGCCCGTTGTGGACCGCAAACACACAGGACACAAGCACACAAGCGCTGAGGGTCCAAGGGCAGAGATACAGCTAATTGTTCAACCAAGAAGGTTTTCTCGAGATGGTATATGTAGAAACAGCCAATACAATGGTCATGGTTTCACCTCTCCCCAAACCCCGCAACACCTCTGAGGTATGTCAGAATGGCTCGGAGATATTTGTTAACTGACTTGGGCCCAAAGTGCTTCAGTAAAGGCTTGTCATGTTCTCGAAGAGGCGATACTCTGCGCCGTCTGTGCAACCATCGGACCCACAAAGTGGACCTCGAAATACAGTCACCTCCCAACTTCCTCGTTACTCCAACCTCTCTCTCTCAAGCAGCGTCGCAGAACGTGAGACTGAAGAGGTCATCTCAGCAGATGCCCTTCATGACAGGATGTCGTTCATGTCCCTCAAATCAAACTCTACTTGTCCCACGTACATGACCGTTGTACCGGAGGGGCACAGCAACGACGCGCGGTCGAGCTTTAGCGCATCTACCGCAACAATTACGGGCCCTCCGAGGTATTCATCTTTGTCGCATGGATACTCTGCAGTGGCACCCAGGGAGTTCGAATTTGCGCTTCGCAGTGGTGGTCCAGGCGCCAAAGGACAGCCGTGGGCCACCCTGAAGCTGTATAACGGTGAAGCGAGGGGAGGTAAGAGCGGAAAATATCCCCAATTCTGCGAAGGGGAGAACATATTCGGTCGGGTTGAGCTATCACTGCTCGGCCCGCATACTATCAAAAATATTAAGCTAGTGGTATGCCCCCCTCATTCTTCTCTCGGCTTCGTGCGTCCGCTGATGGTTCTTCGTCGAAGTTGAAGGGCACAATCATCACCAGCGCTATGGATACTGGCTCGGTAGGCTTCCTCGAGCAAACTTACACGATCTGGGACCGGAGCTTTGGAGATCCCCGTCAGCCTCAACCCGAAGTCAAGTTCAATGGAAAGCTCGAAGGCGATTACGATTTCCCGTTCTCCATTCCATTCCCCACGCACGTCAAATTATCAACCCTAGAAGCAATACAGGCAAATGGTGAGCCTGTACAAACTCAAATCCAGCTTCTTCCCGAAAGTGCACGCTCTGGAGGGGATATAACGGCTTTTCCTGTTGAAAGTCCTTTCCAAAAGGTTAATCACAATCAAATCGCCTCAGGCGATCATGTGGATAGTTATCCTCCAGGAAAGCTTCAACTCATCTCCAGACCCCCAGATTACGGGCAGTCTCACGCCACTCCATTCCACCTTGGGTTTCCTCCTTTCGCGAGAGCGCAGCTGCCCGCTCGAGCGGAGGTCGAACAAGCGCCGTCCCCTATCTCGCCGTTCCATGTTGACTCGTTCAGTGCTTCCTCCCCGACCCGCGTTTTAGTCGCTGGACCTTCTGCAATCACGCCGTACACTTACAGTGGAGAAGACTCATCACCGTCAGCGTCGAAAGCGGCATCGCAGAAGGGACGATGGTCACTCTTGAAATCCGGTTCCACAGCGACAAATGGCACCCAAAAAAAACGGCGAAGCAGCAAGGTGTCTAGTCTCGAAGCAAAAGACAGTGTGTTTGGAGGTGCTTTGCTTCTAGATCCACAATCCGGACCCACTTCCCCCATATTCGAACTTCCTCCGAAGTCGGAAATACCTGTGGTTTTGCCACAGAGCTTTCTAGAAAGGGACGTGCAGGCCAATACGAAATACGAGCTGACATTCATCATCACGCACGGAGGGTTTTCCGCGTCGAGCAAGTGAGTATTCCCTTGGTCTTCATTGGGGTTCGACGCCTATTCATGTTTCTCGGTTTGCGTTGTGACAGAGTGAAGACGAGGATTACTTACAGCAGGGTTACAATCCCTCCGCCAATGCCATGGCTTCGTCTGGACGCGTACCAGGAACGACAACCTCTGCCTCATCCGGGAGTAGACTCTGGCGTATGGCATCAATTGCCCACAGCTTCAATCACAGGCACGTTTTTACAGCAACGAGAGTTGAGGGTGAACTACTCACTTGCTCTCGCAAATCCTGTAAGCCAAGACAAGCTGTTTTACGTCCCCAATCTGATATTCTGTGATAGCTCGCCTATGCCAGGGGAACCGTGATCCCATGTTACTTGGCAGTTGCTTGCGACGACTCTAGTGCTCTGAACCTCTTCTGCAATCCACGTTCGCCCCGGGTTCGCTTAACCCGTGTGCTACAATACCTCGGTGGCAACCAAGAAGCCGATATTCTTAACCCTGGAACCGACGTCCCTTCAGCTGGGTATAGAAACGTGATCGTACCTCAAACTTCGGGACAAGCTTTTATCGGTCCTCACATGAGTCAAGCCCAGCAGAATATAGCTTCTAACGCTAAGTCTGGATGGAAGATTCAGCATCATCAAAAGCGAGCTGGCACCGGAGATCATCGATTCGGTGGGGGTCGGACGGGCCTTGGCGTGCATGCCATAGGGGACTTGAGACCTGATACTCTAGATGCCGATGGTACACCAGTGTCCAATGCTGTGTGGAGGCTCTTACCAGGACTTAACGACGAAGGGGCGGCTCAGCAAGACGGTGTGAGGATGTTGCAAGGAGAAATTCATTTGCCATCAGAGCTACAGCCCTCGTGCCCCTTCCCGTTGTTCAATATCTTGGCAAGTAATTGACTCGCTCTTTTTTGTTCTTCGCCGCTCACAATCAGTCTAGTACCGAGTCGAACTCCTGACTCCTGTATCCAATGCATTTGAAACCGATACGCCGCCACCGCCGAGGGCAAGCAGCATCAATAAGGAAGCTTGGGACAAGGCGCAGAAAGAAAGGGTTCACGCTTCTCAGATTGTGCAAATCACTACGGATCCCAGGAGCGATGAACCTGACGTTATCGCGTTCACGAAATCACCTGGTAGGCTCCAGGTACCCTGAGACGGACATTGTGGGCGAGCTGTTGTTGTCAGAGGGTGATTTCCTGTGACTGATGGTAGCGGTTGGAGTGTCTACGTACACAAGCGGAAACATCATAAAACACCTGGCAGTGTTTCATTACCCCTTTTTTTGCCCCTTTTCAATTGTCGAGTTGAGCGCCTAATCCATGTTATTGTTTTCGACCTGTCAAACCAACGATTTGGGCTGGTACTTGTATTGGCAGTCAAGGAAGCTACAATGATTCTGCCCTTCCTCGATCCCATTAACAGTCGCACTTAGGTTGGTCCGAATGTGAAACTATCCTCGAGATGGAGCTGACTTCGGTCATTCTTTTAGCGAATCCTTCATTCATATTGGTGTTATGTTTTCGAAACGACCTATTGCATCCTCCGTTTCACAGCCATCAGACACGAGTCAAGCTGGAGCCAGAGAATCGAGCCTCCCGCAATCAACTCTGTCAGAACCTTGCATTGACAGTGCTACTCGGCGAAATCTTCGAAACCCAGCGCCTCCGCAACTTCCTCGCTATTCCAGCCTCTCCTATCTCCCAAGCAATACCGCAGAACATGAGACCGAACTGGAAGATCTGGCGGGTGCGATCCATGAGCGGGCGTCGTTCATGTCTCTCGAATCAAACATCACGACTCCGACATATAGGACGGTCGCACCCGCTGGGCACAGTAACGACATGCGATCGGCCACAAGAGCGTCCAACGCAACTTTAAACCCTCCTAGGTATTCGTCTATGACCCATAGGTATTCTGCCGCTGCGCCGAGGGAGTTTGATTTTCCCATTCGTGGCGGTGGATCAGGCGCCAATGGCCAACCGTGGGCTACGCTTAAGCTCTACAACGGCGGAGGCACGTCTGGTAAAGGAGGAAAGCACCCCAGGTTTTGCGAAGGGGAGAACATTTTTGGACGGGTGGAACTCTCACTCCAAGGACCACACACGATCAAAAATATCAAGCTGGTGGTATGTTCCCCTTCCTGTACCCTTCCGATAGTGTGTGCTAACGTTGACGCAAGCTGAAAGGCACGATTATCACGAGCGCTTTGGAGAATGGATCTGTAGGCTTCCTCGAGCAAACGTACACCATTTGGGATCGCAGTTTTGGGGATCCCCGTCAACCCGAGCCAGAGGCGAAATTCGATGGAAAGCTCGAAGGGGACTATGTTCTCCCATTCTCCGTTCCATTCCCAAAATACGTCAAGCTATCGACGCTAGAAGCAGTACAGGCGAACGGTAAACCTGTGGAGACTCAAATTCAGTTACCTCCGGAGAGCCCAGGGCAGATAACGGCCTTTCCTATCGAAAGCCTTTCACATGAGTTGTTCAAGGGGGAACATGTGGAGAGTTCTGCCCATCCCGAACAGCAAGTTGAAGGTGATTTAGGGCAGCTCCCTGTTACCCCATTTCGCCTCGACTCTCCCCCATCTCACATCACGCCATTTCACCTGGGCTCTCCCCCTACCGACAGGGGCAAAACTGGCGTGCGAGCTGAAGTTGACATAGGATCATCCCATATCACTCCATTCCGCCTTGACCTCCCCCCTCTTCCGCTGAGTGCATCATCCACAGAACCTGAACCTTCTGGAATTGTACCATACACTTACAGCGGGGAAGACCGACCGAAATCTACGTCCAAGGAGACTTCATGGAAAGGATTTCGCTGGTCTTTACCGAAATCTAGCTCCGGCGCATCAGCGCCTGGCCCAGCGCACACCACGGAACCTGGACCTTCGACATCCATACCTTACACTCACGACGGGGAAGACTCACCAAAGTCGACGTCGAAAGAGACATCTCGGAAGATATTGGGCTGGTCATTCTCGAAATCTGCCTCCACATCTGGAAATGACACGCAGAAGAAACAGCACAGCAGGAAAGCGTCTGGTTCCGCATCAAAAGGTGATGTTTTTGGAGGTGATATGCTGGTGTTTCCACGATTTGGGCCCCCTCTTTCTCTATTCGATTTGCCTTCCAACGAAATTTCGGCACTCAAATCAGATATTCCCCAAGTTCTTCCTCAGAGCTTCCTGGAGAGGGATGTGAATGCGAATACGAGTTACGAACTCACCCTTTTGATATCGCAAGGGAGATTCTCCTCGTCGAACAAGTGAGCGGTCTTGATTCTTCTCATCTTAACTTACAGTGAATACCCATCGATTCTCCCCACTTTCTCTGCTAGAGCGAAAGCAAAGATAGCTTATTATCGGGCTACAATCCCTCCGCCGATGCCGTCGCTTCGTAGAGACGCTTACGAGGAACGACGGCCTTTGCCTTGTCCAGTGGGAGAAGGCTCCGAAGTATGGTACCAGCTACCTACAGTCTCAATAACGGGGACATTCTTACAGCAACGAGAATTGAGCGTGGACTACTCACTCGCTCTCGCGAATCCGGTAAGTGTAGAAAGAAGCTACTGATACGCTTGTTTGAGTCTAACTTCATGTATTCCCATTTAGCTCTCCTATGCCAGGGGAACCGTGATTCCTTGTTACTTGACCATTGCATGTGATGATATCAGTGCATTGAACCTCTTTTGCAATCCACGCTCGCCCCGCGTTTGCTTGAGCCGTGTATTGCGATATCTCGGTGGCGCTGGGGAGACTGGTAATGCTCGCGATCGTTTCGCTCCGTACACAAACACAGTTCCAGCCCGAGAATTAAAGCGTGCCTCCGCGAGTAATGTTAGAACGCAGCAAGGTTCTGCCTTGCATACTAGACAGAGACCTCAAGAACGGCTGCCGCAGGACCGAGCTGATACCACTCTGGCCTCGGATATTCGCTTCGATGGTATGGGTCGAAGTGGGCTATTGGGCCTGGGTCTGCATGCCATGGAGCGGTCGCAACCTGATGTTCCGGAAAGCGACGTTAAACCGGTTTCAAATGCTCTGTGGCGGCTTCTCCCCAGCTCCGAGGAAGAAGGAACGGTCGCGAAAGAGGGTCTGAGGATATTGCAAGGGGAAATACATTTGCCAAAGGATTTACAACCCTCCTGCCCCTTCGCACTTTTCGATATCTCGGTACGCATCAACTCTATGCTTGGCTGGTATTTTCCTCTGACAATCGACTTAGTACCGCGTCGAGCTCCTCGCTCCTGTGTCGCATGCCTTCGAACCGGACTTGGCACCATTGTCGGGGAAGGGCATGGATAAGGGGAGTATAGACGCGCAGCAGGGGCGCGTTTACGCTTTGCAACATGTAGAGATAACCACGGGCTCGAGGGACGATGAGCCTGATGTCGTTTCCTTTATAAAAGGGCCTGATAGGTCAGGCCCGGCAAGAGCACCTCCAGCAGACGTTACCGGGAGGATGTTGTCGGCGCACGGATTTTCGTAATTGAGCTCCACTAGTATAATGCGCATATATCGGCTTCGCTGTTTTCTCCCTGTCACTTACTAGTAAGCTGGTTCTATTGACATCGCCGCGGGCAGCGCGCCGTATTGAAATTTCTAGCGCCTACTGGCTTCTGGAACGTTGTCGTGCTCGCTGTTGAGAGTGTATGTAAGGGTCATAGTGCTGTGAGCACCTTTCACATCGTCCTTTCCTTCAGAATTTAGAAACCATCGTGTCCTCTCCTTCGCTCCGCGCTGTAGGTAGATTCGGTGACTTCTCAGGACGAAAAGACACCAATTGACAAGGAATGAATCTACTAGGTGCAATCATTGTTATGCCTGCTACCGTAAGATAGCGGTCTTTGGGGGGGGGGGGGGGGGGTGTTGGCGGGGGGGGTTTTTTACAGCCCAAAAAAAAGGAGCCGTGTGTATTTGAAAGAGCCGGGATTTTATAAGGGCAGCGGCGCGCCCC